>JAVJIF010025815.1:0-52590 GCA_038442645.1 Agave tequilana | reverse complement strand
AAGGGACAATGATGGGTGGTGGTTTTAGCACAAGGGATTAATTGCAATTGTTGACCCTCATCTCTCCTCCTGAAAAGAAAACAACCCTCCCTCTTTCATTGTGAGTTCCATCATTATTGTGCTTGGGTTTGTGAAAAGAAGAGAAGGAGACAGAGAGAAGAAGGGGTTGCAATTAGGGTTTGCAAGGATTAAAGAGAAGGACTGAGATCTTCTTCAACATAACCTCCATCATTCCGCTAATGGCTCAGGTATGTAATTTATGTGTATAGTTATTTATGAGATTCTTCTTGAGATGTAATTGATTCTAGATCCTTGAAATTGATTCATGAAGTATTAAAGTTTTATTCTAACATTTGGTAATCAGAGCATCGTTATAGAATCTTTGCATCTCAGAATTATGAACAATTCTTGTAGATCTAAATTCAGAAATTAGGGTTTTTGATTAATTGTTTCAAAATGAAATTTTTATCATTTAATTGTAGAATTTTAAAAGGATTAATAGCCCTAATATTTGTGTTCATATTCCTCTAATTGTGCAATTAATTGGGATCAAAATTCAGGAATTAGAAACCCTAATTTTCCCTAAATTTCTGGCTTCAGTCGATTAAACAGGAACTGCCATTTGATAACTGTTTCGTCGACTGTTAGTCGACTAGCCCATAACACTAGTCGACTAAGTCCTTTTCCAGAAAGTTAAGAACTCTCTGTTTCACTTCAGGAGTCGACTTGATATTTTGAGTAGTCGACTAATAATGGTATAGTCGACTTATTCCCTCACTATAGTCGACTAACAGGTTGACCCGAAAGTTGTTGGGTTCTCTGTTTCTCTGTTAGTCGACTAACCTTTCTCTGATAGTCGACTTGCTTTACCTTAGTCGACTAACCTAAAATGTATAGTCGACTTGACTTGACCCTAGTCGACTGGGACTTCCACTATAGTCGACTTATTTTGTTCCAAGTCGACTAGTAGTTCCTTGACCAGTCGACTAATGTATGTTTAATTCAATCATAATGTATGTTACACATTTGATATTATGGTGTTAATATTGATTGATATTGGTCAAGTGTCAACATTAGAGTATATGGAATAACTCAATTAAAGGATTAGAGAATATTATTGGTTATTTTATATTCATACGGTATTGATTTAGTAGTTGCCAAAGTGACCTATAATAGTAAGCCTTATGAATATACAAACATAAAAGATTTGTCAATAAGGGTGACATTAAGGTCAATAATATTCTCGATGGCGGTTCTAGTTAGGAGATTGGGGCTCGCCCAAAGGAGAGTCTTTTTCAAATAATTACGAACCGGGTAGGGTAGTGTAATTTATGCAAATTAGTGGTGTAGAATTGGATACCCAAAGGTAACATGACTTACTGTCTAAGTGGCATAAATTATATTAGACCTACATAGGTGATAAAAGGTCTCACCTATATAGAGTGAATGCTAGATATGCTTAGGTTTCGCCCAAAGGAGAAATCAAAGTGATATCAATAATTCATCTTCATAAAATTTAAAGTTTTTGTATTGATTCGGGGCCTTAATGTGAGCTTGTCCTATTTGTTTCAGTGAACGTTCCCACTTCCCTTCACTCTCATGCAACTAGCATTCCAGCCCTGGATGGTACAAACTTTTCTGAATGGTTTGAGCATGTCCAATTTACACTGGGTGTACTGGATCTTGACATGGCTCTACTAGTTGAGAAAACCTGAGGAAGTCACTGCTGAAAGAACAGCAGATCAGGTTAGCCATGCCAAGGCCTGGGAAAGGTCGAACAGACTCAGTCTTATGTTCATAAAGATGACCATTGCCAACAATATCAAGACTTCACTCCCTCAAACTACTAATGCATCAGAACTTTTAACTGCTGTAAAAGACCGATTTAAATCTGCTGATAAGTCATTAGCTGGCACCCTTATGGCTGAACTAACTACCATGAAATATGATGGTAGTAGAGGAGTCCAACAACACATTCTTAATATGATTGATAAAGCTGCCAAGTTAGGAACACTGGGAATGAAAGTGGATGAATCCTTCTTGTACAGTTCATCCTCAACTCACTTCCTCCTCAGTTCGGACCATTCAAGATTCACTATAATACTCATAAGGATAAGTGGAATCTGAATGAGCTGACTGGTATGTGTGTTCAAGAGGAAGTGAGACTGAGGCAAGAAGGACATCACTCGGTGTTGGCAGTATCTCAAGGAGCTATCCATAAGAAGGGAAAGTATGAAAGAGGTAAAAGGTTTCCACCAAATAAAGGGAATGAACCTGGGGAAAGTAGCCAGGGTCATGGAAGGACTTTCACTGTCAAATGCTACTTTTGTGGCAGAAAAGGACATGTGAAGAAGGATTGCAACAAGAGAAAGGCTTGGTTCGAAAAGAAAGGTATGAATCTTTTTTGTATGTTATGAATCAAATCTTGCTGAAGTTCCTTCTAATACTGGTGGATTGACTCTGGAGCCACAATTCACATAACTAATTCAATGCAGGGATTCCTTACAACCAGGAAACGAAGGAAAGTGAAAGATTTGTCTTTATGGGGAACCGTCTCAAAGTGGAGGTCGAGTATGTTGGAACTTATCGACTACTCTTAGAGACGGGTCATCAGATGGATCTTGTTGACACTTTTTATGTACCTTCGATTTCTAAGAATTTAATGTCATTATCCAAATTAGATGTTGTTGGATATTCAGTTTATTCAGTTGTGGAAAACTCAATTTAATGTTTAATTCAATGTCGGTTGGACATGGAATTTTATGTGATGGTTTATATAAAATTTCCTTGAATGATGAGTTTGCACAATCTCTTTTAACCCTGCATTCGAATGTTGGTTCTAAACGTGGCTTAATTAATTGAAAAAATCTCTATCTTGTGGCATAGACGACTGGGGCATATCTCCGAGGATAGAATAGATGTAGTGAAGATTATGAAGAATGGGATTTTCGATAACCTAGACTTCACTGATTTTGGTGTTTGTGTGGATTGCATAAAAGGAAAGCAAACCAAACACACCAAGAAAGGTGCCACAAGAAGTAGAAGTAAAGAGCTTCTTGAGATATTCATACAGATATTTGCGGACATTACCTTTATAGATGATCTGTCTCGTTATGGTTATGTATATCTAATTCATGAAAAGTCTCAGGCTGTTGACATCCTTGAGGTGTTCATTACAGAAGTCGAGAGACAATTAGATAGAAAAGTTAAAATCATAAGATCAGATCGAGGTGGTGAGTTTTATGGAAGATATGATGAGTCAGGACAAAATCCTGACCCATTTGCCAATTTTTAGAAAAGCATAGTATTTGTGCTCAATACACAATGCCAGGTACGCCTCAGCAGAATGGTGTTGCTGAAAGGCGAAACGAACACTTATGGATATGGTTAGGAGCATGATGAGCTTCTCTAATGTACCTAATTCATTGTGGAATGAAGCCTTAAAGATTAAAGACTGCTATGTATATCTTGAACAGGGTTCTAGCTAAAGCTAGTCCCAACAGTCCCAACTGTTGGCCCAAAGGCCTTCCACTCTAGTTTTGATGATAATTAACTCATGTAGTTATGTGTACTAATAATCTTGTGATTTTAGTTTCAGATCATTAGTCAAGTTATTAGTTGGTGATTAGCTTCAACAAGATGATTTGGAAGCTACCCACATGTTGATTCAAGAGCCCGAGCGTCAAAGATCATATATAGCACTTGCTCGGTGGATCAAAGAGCTTTGGATCGAGTCGGCTTGGAGATTGCGCTCTACAAGAAGACATCGGTACCATAGTTTAGTTTTGGGTTTAGATCCTAATTGTAAAGATTAGAATAGTATGATAATGCTCAAGTTCACAACACACACGTATCATGTTTTGGTTTTCGGTTTTTGGTTTAACCGATCTTGGTTTGCATGAATAGATATTATATCAAAACAAGTTTACATGGTTTAATGTATATTAGATTTGTTCTATATACATGCATGCTTCAACTCTTAGACAAACTTACTTTGATATACCTATTTCATGTGTTTTAGGTTTTGTGTTTTAACAAAACTTATTTTTGGAATTAAAGTCAAAAACTATGATATATACATTTGTTTCATGTATATTGGATTTCTATCCATATGCATCATGCTTCAAAGTGTTAATATCATGTTTTTTGTACTTGGAAGAGTTTTGGACAAAATGTATTTTTCTATTCAAAATCCAAGTTTTAGAAAATACAGTTTTTGGTTTTTGACAAAATTCTATAACACAAAAATAGTTCAAAATATTTGAGATTTGTGTTAAACTTTTTAACACAAGTTTGTATTTCAGAAATATGATAAAAACTATTTTGTGGATTTTTAGAGATTTAATGAGAATTTTTAGGATTAAAAATTACATGTTTTTGCTGACCAGAACGGTGTCTGCCAGGCTAGGTCGGCCGACTGGAATGGTCGACCGCACCATGTAGCCGGTCGACCGTCGGGTCGACTAACGTGCACGGATACGTGCACGCTGGCTACACTTGTAGCCGGTCGACCGTGCCGGTCGACCGGACTGAGAGCAATCTGCTCTCTGTTTGTTTTCGGTCGACCGGGCGGTCGACCGGTAGCTGCCAACGGTCAAAAAATGACCGTTGTGCGGTCGACCGCCAGGGTATTTCTGGCAGTTCTGCTGCCAACGGCTATTTTCTGGATTAGCCTATAAATACCCCATTGCAGAGTTTTTCTCTAAGAATTTTTTGTGCGAATTTTCACATACTCTCTGGTGTTTTTACAGCAATAAAAAGAAGTTTTGAGCTTGATTTGAACAATCTATTTGGTGTTTGTGTTAGGGTTTGGAAAATCAAAGAAAGGGTTTTTGAGAAAGGATTTTGAGTGAACTTCTCTATCTTAGTTTCAGTTTTTCCTAAGGATTTTTCTTTGTGATTTCTGATTTCTATTCCTTTGGTTTTCTCCACACTTGAGCAAAAATCTACTATCTAAATCTATAGGATATTTGTGTGGGAGAAGATATAGTTTGTGGTTGTTGCTTTAGAACACCAGTTGTAACCCAATCTTTTCTTAGCTTGTGCTTTGGGTTGTATCCCTCAAGTTGTGAGGTGATCCTTGTATTAGTTTGTGATTGTGGAGGAGGTTGAGATTGTATTGGTTTTGAGTTTGCCTCTAGGAGGAGGTTGTGATTGTTGGCTTGAAGTTGTGCCTCAAGGAGGAGGTTGTGTTTGTAAGGAGAGGAGTTGGGTACTCCTTGTATTGTGATTGCCCAAATCCTCGGTGGAGGTTCCCTTTGTGGGAGTCCTTTGTGGACAAGCTAGTGGACTTAAAATCCTTCGTGTGTCGAAGGCGGGGATGTAGAGCTGGGTGCTCGACCTCGGAACATATCTTGTTGTTTGCGCTTGATCCATTGACTCTCTCTCTCTATCTCTCTCTTTACTTGTGTATTGTGCAAATTGCTATATCTTATACTTACTTGTGTGTGCATCATTGTTGTAATTGCAATTAGTTTTTAAATTCCACATTTAGTTCATTAGATTAGCACCGTCACCTATTCACCCCCCCCTCTAGGTGACTTTTCAATTGGTATCAGAGCTAGTGCTCCTGATATTTAGGTTTAACACCTAGGAGTGAGATCTTGGTTTGCTAATCTTCATTTGCATTGTCATTTGTACACATATTAGTTTGCACTTATGGCTAGCCCTCCTATGTTTGATCATTTTAGACTTGATGCTTGGAAGGCTAATATGACTAAACATTTAAAAGACCTAGGACATCTAGTTATCAAGCCATTACCATAGAATCCCTCCCAAATAGTAGCAAGCATAAGAAGGCCAATGCATTAGCACTTAGGGCACTTAGAGCATCTCTAAATGAACATTTATTACATGTTTTTGATCGTTATGATTCGGCTTTTGCAGTTTGGAGCATCTTGACTTCTCCCGAGCTTCCAAGGATTATCAACAAGATGAGGAGATCTAAGAGAGAAAAGTCCGAAGAGTAATGCCTCATGGTCCAAGGGAAGAACTCCCTTGAGGTACAATCGGATTCTCAAATAGATGATAGCTCTAGTTCCTATTGTCATGGATGTTTTGAAGTTCAAACTTTAAATATGGAACTTGTTCAAAAGCTTGAAAATTTGTTAGAAAAACATGATTTGTTGAAAGATGATAATCTTGTTTTGAAAAATGAATTAAAGGATTTATGCTCTAATTTTGAATTGATGTTGCAAGAGAAGGAAGAGGTTGTGTGACTCACTTAAATCTCAACTCGAACTTGCTTTAAAGGAAAATGAATTTTTGAAAAACAAAAATGATTGTGATGATATTGTAAAGCACAATGAGATTTTATCTTCAAAATTAGATCTTGTTTTTAAAGAAATGTTACTTTGAAAAATGAAATTGATTTCATAACAAAAGAATTGGATTTGGTTTTGAATAAAAATAAATCTTTGCAAAATAATATTGATATTCATGTTTACCATGCTAGTGTACCTTCTACTTCTTGCACACCTATAGCATGCTCCACTTTGTCTTCTAGCATAGAAAATGATATAAATGTTTTGAAGAAAAATGTTGATTGTTTGGGCTCCACTTTGAGCCATTGTGCCATGAACCACACTCGTTTGGAATCCTTGATTCGCAAGAAACAAGTTCCAACTATGCATGCACACCCATCTAGGCATACACATGCTTTTCATGATCACCATCATCATATGTATGCTCACGTGTACACATGTACACATTGTGGTCGTAAAGGCCACCTTGCTAGATTTTGTTATGATCGTATTTATAATGAAAATTTAGCAACTAATATGTTTGGGTGAGAAAAGATATTAACCCCCGTGGACCCACAAGAAAATGGGTACCAAAAATCACCGCTTTAACTTTTGATGTAGGTGGGAGCTCTCGCATCACTTGAGGGCATTGGTGCCTTGAGGTGGATGCATTCTAAGCTTAAAAGACCACCATTTGGATGCTTCACTCTCAAGGAGAATTGGTGGGAGGACCACATGCTTTTGGAGACATGGAAAGTTGCCTCTTCGGTTTTGGTAACAATCCCTTACTCCATTTAGTGTTTACATGCTTTCTAGGTTCATCTTTTATAACATGTTGTGTTTTGTTATTCATTATGCATTGTGCCATGTTCATTAGATTAAGGTTGTACATATTTAGTTACTTGAGCACCCTTGCTTCATATGGATCTATATTTAGTGTCTCACCTTATTTAAACTAACATGTATGCTCTAGATCTAGTGCACATGCATATGCATAATGATCATTTGATGTTCATGATTGTATGACTTTCATTTTAATGATTCATGTTTTGAATAGTGTGTTTATTGCTATGCATGTATTGCAATTTGATATCTCCATTGTTTAGATGAATCCATAATTTGTGTTTCACAATTGTTTTGATATTATGTATATCATGATTCTTATAGCATGTGGATCGTTTTTATAATATTATTGTTTTATGACTCGTTTTATGCTTCATGAATTGATTACTTGTTTAGATGTTAGTTTTCATTAAGACTAGGATTTATACTTGTGCATATAGTGGGCCACAAATAAATTTATATATGTTTGGGCTTGATTGCTTATTTGAACCCATTAGATGTGCTAGTATAGTCTAGTTTTGATGATTCATACATTTTAAACTTGTATTCCTATTTTTGGATTTGTTTTATGATAATGAGTTTTCACTTCATGTATATATGTTTGTATTGCCAAACTTTAAGATATACATGTATACCCTTGAGTCATTTGCCTTTCATGCAAATCTATATATAGACTCAATTGTGTTTAGGGATATGTATGTATACTTATTGTGTTGACAATTCATACATATACCTTGAAATGAGATGTGTTTTGGTGAAGATTTAGCTTTTTTCTTGATTTTGTGTTTAATTGTTTAACTTCATGAATATGTCTATCTTGTCCAAACTATTAGATATACATGTTATCCTTTTGAGCCACGTGCCTTCATGCATACATAAATAGTGGACTCGTTGTGTTTTGAATATGTATGTTTATTTTAATTTGTACTTGACATACATATGCCATGAAGATTAAATAAGTTTTGATGATTTTCATGTTTTCTTGTTTAAAGGAATAATAGAGTTTAATTGAATATTTTCATGATTATGATATTCACACTTTATTTGTACACTCACATTTATAGCTTGCTCATGTTTTGTTTTCATGAGTCATATTTATGCCTATTGAATTAGAGTGTTGATTATCTTGTAGATTTCATGTTTTATGAAAATTATTTTTGTTATATTCCTTACTTGAAGGATTTCGTACTAGTTTAAAAGTTTTTCCATTTAACTAGTTACGGTATTCTTCATTTTGGTAGAGATTTTCAAACAAAGCTTCTGTTTCAAATCTATTTTTGAAAACCCCTACCTTCAATGGGAGGTTGGATGGGAGATCATGGTCATGTATGCTTTAAAATGAAAATCATTTAAATCTTGAACCATGATTGGGAGGTATAGTTGATATGAGTCATACACTTGTTATTGTTGTTTCAATTGGTATCATTGAATTCTTTCAATTGGTATCAATCTTGTATGTTTGTTTTATATATGTATGCTTACACTTCATATAGTATCAATTTCAATTGGTATCTAATTCTTACATACATATATAGATGATTTATTTGTGCTTATTATATCCCTATATCTTGAAGCACAAATTTTGGTTAGTTAAGCTTGAGTTTTTCAATTGGTATCCATATACAAGCTTTATCATAACTTTAAGATTACTAAGCTTGAATTTTTAATGAATATCATGTTTCAATTGATTTAATTTTCAATTGGTATCTTATTTCAAGCCTATGCATATTTTCTTTTGGTATTTCATAAAGGGGGAGAAAACTCGTATTTTATATTTCAATTGGTACTTGGTTTACCATTATTTTTGTTTCCCACTCCCTAACTTTATGATATTAAAGTAATTGGTATCATATGCTTATAATGAAAAATATCTTCTTTTGGTATCAAAATGCTATTTGTTTCCTTAAAATTGGTATCAATTTTTTATTATCTATTGGTATCAAGTTTACATTACATGTTTTCATTTTGATATAAAATGTTATTTTGTTTCAATGCCTTGTTTTATTTCAAATAGGATTTAGCATTACTCAAAGTTTGTTATTTTCAATTGATATCATCTTGACTTTGGTTTTACCCCTTGGAATAATTTATTGCTTCTTTGTTTTGAAGATTTAGGGGGAGAAGTATTTGTTTTCATTTAGTTTGTTTTTACCCCTTTGTTGATGATTGACAAAAGGGGGGAGAAGAATTTGTAGTTTATATGCATGGTTGATTTATGCATATGTTTTAGTTGGTTTTCATTAGTAATAATATGTTGGTTTCAATATTATTGTTTTATTGATATCAAGAGCATGTTTCATTGTTTATGTTTTATTTTAATTGGTATCCAGAACATATTTATATTGTTTAAGAACATTCATTGCATATCTTATTTGTTTTATTGTTATGCATAAGTTAAGGGGGAGCTTCTTTGAAGCTTTACTTTAATCCATGCATATATAACTCCATGAGTTTTGTCATCATCAAAAAGGGGGAGATTGTTGGCCCAAAGGCCTTCCACTCTAGTTTTGATGATAATTAACTCATGTAGTTATGTGTACTAATAATCTTGTGATTTTAGTTTCAGATCATTAGTCAAGTTATTAGTTGGTGATTAGCTTCAACAAGATGATTTGGAAGCTACTCACATGTTGATTCAAGAGCCCGAGCGTCAAAGATCATATATAGCACTTGCTCGGTGGATCAAAGAGCTTTGGATCGAGTCGGCTTGGAGATTGCGCTCTACAAGAAGACATCGGTACCATAGTTTAGTTTTGGGTTTAGATCCTAATTGTAAAGATTAGAATAGTATGATAATGCTCAAGTTCACAACACACACGTATCATGTTTTGGTTTTCGGTTTTTGGTTTAACCGATCTTGGTTTGCATGAATAGATATTATAAAAAAACAAGTTTACATGGTTTAATGTATATTAGATTTGTTCTATATACATGCATGCTTCAACTCTTAGACAAACTTACTTTGATATACCTATTTCATGTGTTTTAGGTTTTGTGTTTTAACAAAACTTATTTTGGAATTAAAGTCAAAAACTATGATATATATTTGTTTCATGTATATTGGATTTCTATCCATATGCATCATGCTTCAAAGTGTTTAAGTATCATGTTTTTGTACTTGGAAGAGTTTTGGACAAAATGTATTTTCTATTCAAAATCCAAGTTTTAGAAAATACAGTTTTTGGTTTTTGACAAAATTTCTATAACACAAAAATAGTTCAAAATGTTTGAGATTTGTGTTAAACTTTTTAACACAAGTTTGTATTTCAGTTAAATATGATAAAACTATTTTTGTGGATTTTTAGAGATTTAATGAGAATTTTTAGGATTAAAAATTACATGTTTTTGCTGACCAGAACGGTGTCTGCCAGGCTAGGTCGGCCGACTGGAACGGTCGACCGCACCATGTAGCCGGTCGACCGTCCGGGTCGACTGACGTGCACGGATACGTGCACGCTGGCTACACTTGTAGCCGGTCGACCGTTGCCGGTCGACCGGACTGAGAGCAGTCTGCTCTCTGTTTGTTTCGGTCGACCGGGCGGTCGACCGGTAGCTGCCAACGGTCAAAAAATGACCATTGTGCGGTCGACCGGGCGGTCGACCGCCAGGGTATTTCTGGCAGTTCTGCTGCCAACGGCTATTTTCTGGATTAGCCTATAAATACCCCATTTGCAAGAGTTTTTCTCTAAGAATTTTTGTGCGAATTTTCACATACTCTCTGGTGTTTTTTACAGCAATAAAAAGAAGTTTTTGAGCTTGATTTGAACAATCTATTTGGTGTTTGTGTTAGGGTTTGGAAAATCAAAGAAAGGGTTTTGGGAAAGGATTTTGAGTGAACTTCTCTATCTTAGTTTCAGTTTTTTCCCGAGGATTTTTCTTTGTGATTTCTGATTTCCATTCCTTTGGTTTTCTCCACACTTGAGCAAAAATCTACTATCTAAATCTATAGGATATTTGTGTGGGAGAAGATATAGTTTGTGGTTGTTGTTTTAGACCACCAAGTTGTAACCCAATCTTTTCTTAGCTTTGTGCTTTGGGTTGCATCCCTCAAGTTGTGAGGTGATCCTTGTATTGGTTTGTGGTTGTGGAGGAGGTTGAGATTGTATTGGTTTTGAGTTTGCCTCTAGGAGGAGGTTGTGATTGTTGCTTGAAGTTGTGCCTCAAGGAGGAGGTTGTGTTTGTAAGGAGAGGAGTTGGGTACTCCTTGTATTGTGATTGCCCCAAATCCTCGGTGGAGGTTCCCTTTGTGGGAGTCCTTTGTGGACAAGCTAGTGGACTTAAAATCCTTCGTGTGTCGAAGGCGGGATGTAGAGCTGGGTGCTCGAACCTCGGAACATATCTTGTTGTTTGCGCTTGATCCATTGACTCTCTCTCTATCTCTCTCTTTACTTTGTGTATTGTGCAAATTGCTATATCTTATACTTGCTTGTGTGTGCATCATTGTTGTAATTGCAATTAGTTTTTAAATTCCGCATTTAGTTCACTAGATTAGCACCGTCACCTATTCACCCCCCTCTAGGTGACCTTTCACCAACAACTCCTTTCGAGTTGTGGACTGGTAGGAAACCTAGTTTAAGACATTTACATGTTTGGGGTTGTCCAGCAGAGGCTAGAATATATAATCCACAAGAAAAGAAATTAGACTCAAGGACCATATCTGGGTATTTCATTGGTTATCCAGATAAGTCTAAAGGGTACAAATTTTATTGTCCTAACCATAGTACAAGAATTGTTGAAACTGGTAATGCCAGATTCCTTGAGAATGGCGAAATTAGTGGGAGTGATGAACCAAGAAAAGTAGATCTTGAAGTGATAAGGGTAAATATCCCAATACCCTTTACTTCAAGAGAAATTGTTGTCCCTCAGCTTGATCATCAAGCTGAGATACCAGAACAACATAATGATATTGGTTCACCACTTCATGAGGATATCGCCATTGAAAATGTTGTAGAACCACCACAACCGGCAGCTTTGAGGAGATCTCAAAGGGAAAGAAGATCTGCCATTTCAGATGATTATGTGGTGTATCTACAGGAATCTGATTTTGATATTGGGATTAATAAAGATCCAGTTTCATTTTCACAAGCCATTGAAAGCAATGATTCTAGTAAATGGATTGATGCTATGAATGAAGAGTTGAAATCTATGGACCAAAACAAAGTCTGGGATCTCGTCGAATTGCCTAATAACTGTAAGAAAGTTGGGTGTAAATGGGTCTTTAAGACCAAGCGCGACTCCAAAGGCAATATCGAACGATATAAGGCCAGAGTTGTGGCTAAAGGTTTCACTCAGAAAGAAGGCATTGATTATAAAGAAACCTTCTCTCCAGTATCAAAGAAGGACTCTTTTAGAATCATCATGGCCCTTGTAGCTCATTATGACTTAGAGTTACATCAAATGGATGTGAAAACAGCTTTTCTGAATGAAAATTTGGATGAGGAAATTTACATGGAGCAACCTGAAGGGTTCGCAAAGAAAGGAAAAGAACACTTGGCTTGCAAATTAAAGAAATCCATATACGGATTGAAACAAGCTTCCAGGCAATGGTATATAACGTTTAATGATACCATTACCTCTTTCGGATTTACAGAAAACACTGTTGATCAGTGTATATATCTGAAGATCAGTGGGAGCAAGTTTATCTTTTGGTTCTGTATGTGGATGATATCTTGTTAGCCAGTAGTGATATTGGTTTGCTGTATGAAACTAAAGACTATCTTACCAAGAACTTTAAGATGGTTGATATGGGTGAGGCAGCTTATGTCATTGGCATAGAGATCTTCAGGGATAGATCTCGAGGATTGCTAGGACTGTCTCAGAAAGGTTATATCAATCGAGTCTTGGAAAGATGTCATATGGAATTATGTTCAGCAGTTGTGCACCCATTATGAAGGGTGACAAATTAAGTGGGAGCCAGTGTCCTAGAAATGACTTAGAAAAGGGTCAAATGCAGAAAGTTTCGTATGCGTCAGCTGTTGGGAGCTTGATGTATGCACATACTTGTACCAGGCCAGATATCAGTTTTGCTGTTGGGATGTTATGAAGATACCAGAGTAATCCAGGAATGGAGCACTGGAAATTGACAAAGAAAGTAATGCGGTATCTTCAAGGGACGAAGGATCATATGCTCACATATAGGAGATCAGATCAGTTGGAAGTGATCGGCTATTCGGACTCAGATTTTGCTGGTTGCCCAGATAGCAGGAAGTCTACCTCAGGCTTTATTTTCATGCTGGCAGGTGGGGCAATCTCGTGGAAGAGTGTAAAGCAGTCTATCACTGCTTCATCCACGATGGAGGCTGAGTTCATAGCTTGTTTTGAGGCCACGAATCATGCATTATGGTTACGTAATTTTATCTCAGCACTTGGTGTAGTTGATTCTATTGCCAGGCCGCTGAAGATATTTTGTGACAATACAGCAGCCGTTTTCTTCTCTAAGAATGGAAAGTACTCTAGTGGTTCCAGACACATGGAACTTAAGTACTTGTTGGTTAGAGAAAGAGTTCAGAAACAAAAGGTGTCTATTGAGAATATAAGTACCACTTTAATGGTTGCTGATCCATTGACCAAGGGATTGCCTCCAAAGACATTCAAAGAACATGTTATTAGAATGGGTCTTTTGAGCAATCTGTAATGTATGTTTTTTTGGTACTTGTGTAATTGACACTATTGCGCAATAAAAGTTTGTTTCTGTATTTCCTGTTATCCAATTATGTGTGCACATATTATGTATGGATGTTTGTTAAACAGGAAATGTCTTGACAAGACAAATTACAGGGGTCATTTTGGTTATGGACTCAATTAGTAAGGGTTATCAATGTTGAGGTACGTAGAAGGGAGTATGACATAGATGTTGTATAACCGCTATGACTCACATTGGTGGTCCAAGCTAATTGCAGTATTACAGTATCTAATTATTTGGGCTTATCAGTGGTTGTTTTTAAAATTCGTGATCACGTGTCAAAGTTTTTTTCAGTATGGAATCCAATGGAGTCAAATGTTTTGAAAATGAGTCTTTTATTTGTTTTCTAAAGTTTTTATCTTAATCGGCTAGTGGTCCAAGTGGGAGAATGTTAATCTCACATTAAATATTAAGTGGCCCACTACCCTAATTAATTGGATTCCCTAATTATGGTTAACTGATATTATGTATGCCCAAATTAAAGTACATTTGTATAAAGTTATTAAATAATCTTTTGTGGTATTAAGGGACCATGATGGGTGGTTTTATCACAAGGGATTAATTGCAATTGTTGACCCTCATCTCTCCTCCTGAAAAGAAAACAACCCTCCCTCTTTCATTGTGAGTTCCATCATTATTGTGCTTGGGTTTGTGAAAAGAGAAGGAGACAGAGAGAAGAAGGGTTTGCAATTAGGGTTTGCAAGGATTAAAGAGAATGACTGAGATCTTCTTCAACATACCTCCATCATTCCGCTAATGACTTCAGGTATGTAATTTATGTGTATAGTTATTTATGAGATTCTTCTTGAGATGTAATTGATTCTAAATCCTTGAAATTGATTCATGAAGTATTAAAGTTTTATTCTAATATGACTCTCTCCTCCGTCACCACCACTGTCCTTTCTCTTCCCCCCCTCCTCCTCCTCCTTCCACTCTTCTCCACCTCCTCTTTCCACCACCGGGTTTTCCCCCATCTCCTCTTCCTCCTCCTTTCTTCCTTCTCTTCTTCACCGCTGCCTCCTCCTTCTCTCCCCTTCCTCTCCTCTTTTCTCATCTTCATCTCTCCTCATTTGTTTTTTTTTAGCTTTCCCACCGCCCGTAGTATTTTAGCTAATTTTTTTTTTTAATTTTATTTATCCCCCGTAAACCCAAGAGGGACAACAGCGAGCGCTTTCATCATCCTCCCCCAAATGATGCTGTCTCTCCCGCATCCTTCCCTTTATCTTGTCCCCTCCCAAAAAAAAACCAAAACCCTAATCCTCGTCCCCCGCGCCTCCCTCTCAGCAGCTAAACTCGCATCCGCATCCACCTCCGCCATCCAGCGGATCTCCGACAAGCTCCGCCGCCTCGGCTACCTCGACCCGACCCTGGGTCCCAAACCACCGGCCGGCCCCAGCTCCGCCGGCGAGATCTTCATACCGACCCTCAGGAGCTCCCCAAGCACCGGGTGGGGCACACCATCGACTCCAGCTGGAGCACCCCTGAGAACCCCGTTCCTGAGCCCGGGGCCGGGCTGACGAGGTTCCGGGAGCTGTGGAGAAAGGCGAAGGAGGAGGAAGAGAGAAGCAGAGATGAGAGGAAGAAGGAGGAGGAGGCGCCGACGGTGGCGGAGTTGACGATTCCGGCGAAGGAGCTCAGGAGGCTGAGGACCGTAGGGATCAGGCTGGACAAGAGGCTTAAGGTCGGGAAGGCCGGGATAACGGAGGGGATCGTGAATGGGATACATGAGAGGTGGCGGCGGTCAGAGCTGGTGAAGATCAAGTGCGAGGATCTGTGCAGGATGAACATGAAGAGGACTCACGAGATTCTCGAGGTATTTTGATTAAAGTTTACATTTTTATCGATAATTATTAATATGTACAACTAGAAACCTAAACGCAAATACTGATGCAGTGCTGTTCTTCCATCCCGCAACTATCCCATTGTGGAACCCTATATTAGAAAATCGATTAGGAAAAAAAAAGAAAAAAAAACTTTAGAAAATCTATAATGTAACTTAACAATGCCAATCTTGATTGATGTGGTAGCCGAACAAGTTCTATATTTTGGGAGTGTATCCGTCATGTTTTCTCCTTGTGCCTAGGAATATTATGGGTTGGGTTCTAGAACTCCAAGTAGTTTACATTGATGTGGTTAAGGATATTTATGAAGAAGTGGTGACTAGTGAAAAAAATTAGAGGGGATATAGATGCATTTCGCTATTGCTCTATGCTTGGATTAAGACAAACATTGTTAGGGGGTTATGGCAGAACACATGCTGTGTTGTAGAAAGGCCAGTCAAGAGGGAACTACCCAATTCAGTATTTGATTCGTTATTGGATTCATACTTGATTCATTTATTGATATCCGATTCGTTTATCGATATTTGATTCATTTACATGGATTTTCTTGTTTACTTAATTAGTTTTTACATTAAAGTCCTTTAGATTTAACAATTACAAAAGTGAGAGATTAGAATGTAGCATGTATATGTAATATATGTGTGTAATATTATAATTTATAAGGAAGTTAAATTCATATGTGCTAAATGAATAGTTCAACAAACTTTCGAATCAAATACTTAAACGTTCAGATTTGATTTGTTTAATTCGCGAATAATAAAAAGTACTTGTTTACGCTTCAATATCCGAATCGAATTTGATCGAATAGTTGGACGAATATTTAGTGGAGTATTTAATAATTATTCGCTCAATTTCCACCCCATGCCCATAATCTTCCTAGGTGGGACCGACACGCCAAGCGACTAGGTTGGGCCGAGCTCACCCTACAAGCCAGTCAACCACCTTAGTCTAGCTCAGCCGCAAGTCAACCTTACACATGTAAAGTTGTGTCAATCAAGCCGGTCTGTAGTGCTAATTGACCCTATCCCAATTCATAAATCATATTCATATCTATAAATTTCATGGTCAAACCTTGGTCCAGTGCAACAAACCTTTAATTAGATTTGGTTTCTTTGGCAGCTAGCCCAAGGTGAAGTACAATCAAGATGGTATAAATTTCACATGCAAACCGAAAATGATGTTTAGTTGTCCATTATGTAATTGGGAAAACATATTGTTTTGTCATTCGCATTTTGTAAGGCCTGAGTATCACTCTTCACTGTTCATTGTTTTCTTATTCTTTGATGTTCTTATGTAAGAGTATATAATGCTTGATTGATTATCCTATGCTTTTATGTTGCACATAATGTATTCTGTTCGGTACTTCAAGTTGATATAAATGGATCTTTGAGTTTTCAATTGTGATGGGAAACATCTTCATTTTTGTTTTTCATGATTCCTTTGATCTGTGTTTTCCAAACTTGATACATTACTTAGTATTTATCTGCTCTTTTGCTTTCAGAGAAAAACTGGTGGATTAGTTGTTTGGAGATCTGGAAGTATCATAATCCTGTATAGAGGGGCCTATTAAAATATCCTTACTTCAGCAGTGGAGATCAAATTGAGTCTAACCTTGATAATTTATCTGAGGACCCTAGCATGATTGAGACAGAACAAGGGGGAAACACTTTGTCCATATCTGCAGTAAATACATCGGCTGAGTCACTCAATAATTTAACTCACTCATCGTTGATTAGTGGTGTTGGCTCTCCTAATAAGGTTCGCATGCAACTGCCAGGGGAAGTTCAACTTGAAGAAGAATCTGACCGATTGTTAGATGGATTGGGACCACGTTTCACTGATTGGTGGGGATATGAGCCGTTACCTGTTGATGCTGATCTGTTACCAGCTATTGTTCCTGGGTTTCGTAAACCTTTCCGGCTTCTTCCATTTGGGGTAAAGCCCAAACTAACAGATCGAGAGATGACCATATTACGGAGGCTTTGCCGCCACTTACCATGCCACTTTGCACTTGGTTTGATATCCCTCTTATTTGAACGCTACTATGAATTTTGTTTTTGCTGCTCGTATTCACTTCACTTAATGTTTTGCAGGAAGAAATAGGAACCTTCAAGGGTTGGCTGTTTCCATGATCAAGTTGTGGGAAAATTGTGAGGTTGCTAAGATTGCAATAAAGAGAGGGGTACAGAACACCAACAGTGAGATAATGGTTGAGGAGTTAAAGGTAAGTATGTTTTATTAACTTATGTTCTCATTATTTGCTGATATTTCTATTTATTTGGTTATTCATTATCTTGAGCTTTTCCCACCAACATTGGGGGTCAGTTATGGAGCGCAAGGCTTGATGAATTGACAATATTTTATGATCACTAGTCAACCTATTTAATGTCGACCCTCTAAATTGGTGCATAGTTTCTGCCCACAGGAACTATGAACAAGAAAATGACTTCCCATGCATCCTATAAGTCCAGTTCTGGGCAAGGAGCAAGTCTTCAAAATTCTCTAAGATCAAGTAAAACCTAGAAGTCTAGAACAACGGGAAAGATGATTGGGTTTTTCCTTTCCTTCTTTTTGCTAGGTACAAAAAGGGAATAAAATTAGAACAGTTGAGTTCTAGAAAAGACATAATTCTAATCTTTCTTAGCTAAAACTAATAAAAGGGGGAGAAATCCTTCCAACAGGGATTATATCTTGATCCCTTCCTTTCCAACATTGGCCATGCAGTGAGCAAGCTTGTTTCTTCCCAGTAAATATCGGGATAAGCTGATCAAACAAAATCTGGTCATTCACTCTGATATTCGAGAACATAAAGAGCAGATATGTGAAGGGAGTCTCGTTCAACCGTAAGGTTTGGTATAGTTCAAATTGCAGCTTCAGTTAGGCTCACACACCTATAGGTTTTGCAACATTGATGCTTGACGCATTTATATGCATCCTACTCATAGTAATGGTACCTCCCAACCAGTTACGAGTTTCAAATCCTGTTCTGCATTCAAAGAGAGCATCATTAGATGCTAATATACTATCAAATTTACATCTTTTGTTAATATACTATCAAAATATAAGATTAGGTTAGCATCATGGAACATAGGTTCTCTTACAGGTGGTAGATTAGCAGAGTTAGTTGATGTATGATTAGACAGAATGTTAGTATTTTGTGTGCAGGAAACTAAGTGGGTAGGTGAAAAAGCTAGAATTATAGAGCATTGGGGTTATAAACTTTGTTATACTGGTAGAGATAGAAATCGTAATCGGGTGAGTGTGATCATAAATAAACAATTGCTTGAGAATGTAGTGGTGGTTAGGAGAAAGGGTGATAGGATTTTACTAGTTAAACTTATTTTAGGTAGGGAGATTTTTAATGTTATTAGTGTCTATGCATCACAAGTAGGACTTGATGAGTCTAGTAAGCGTCAATTTTGGGAGGATTTAGATGAGATAGTGTAAGGCATACCCATGAGAGAAAAGCTTTTCATAGGCGGTGATCTCAATGGGCATTTAGGAACTAGTCGTTATGGATTTAATAGTGTACATGGAGGATTTGATTTTGGGGAAAAAATAAACTAGGTAACTCGATTCTAGATTTTACTTTGTCTTATGATTTGATCTTTAGCGAATACTTAGTTTAGGAGAGAGAGCCTTACTTGATCACTTTTAGAAGTGGATTAAGTACGAGCCAAATAGATTTCTTTTTAACTAGAAAAGTAGATAGAGATTGTTGTATAGATTGTAAGGTAGTACCGGGTGAGAGTGTAGTAACCGAACAGACTCTTAATTTTAGATATTCGGATTAGAAGGAGATTTAGAAAGATTAAACGTAAGATAGATCCTAAGATTAAGTGGCGGCGGCTAAAAGAAGGTAACTAAGGAGTTTTGTAGATCGAGTAGTACATGAATAAGATTGAAAGGCCCAAGATGATCCCAATACAACATGAAACAAAATTGCTAGCTGCATTAAAAGAGTAGCTAAAGATATACTTGGTGAGTCACGGGGTGGTGCTTCCAATGTAAGGATACATCTTGGTGGAATGAAGAGGTAAAAGCTGCCATTAAGATCAAAGAAACTCTTATAGAGATTTGAAGAAAAATTGTGATGGAGTGAGTTTTGAGAGGTATAAGCTAGCCAAGAAGGAGGCTAAGAAAACTGTTCAGAATGTAAGAGGTAAAGTGTGCAAAGTGTATGAGAAGTTGGACACCAAAGAGGTTGAAAAGAATATATATATAGAATTGCTCGAATAAGGGAGAGAAAGACTAGAGACTTATATACTGTGAGGTGTATTAAAGATGAGGATCAGAAGGTTTTAATTTGAGATGATGAAATCAAAGAAAGATAGATGTAGTATTTTGATAAATTATTCAATGGTAGTTCTACTCAAGATTTGGATGATCTTACCATTCAGTGTCAAGATGTGAACCGTAATTATATGCACAGAATTAGCGAATCTGAAGTTAAAGAGGCCTTGAAGAGGATGAAGTCAAGGAAAGCTGTTGGCCCGGATGAAATTCCTATTGAGGTATGGAGATGCTTAGGAGAGGTGGGCGTGAGATGGCTGACAAACCTCTTTAACAAGATCTGGCTAACTAAAAAGATGCCAAATGAGTGGAGGAAGAGTACTCTAGTACCTCTCTATAAGAACAATGGTGATATCCAGAGTTGTTCAAATTATCGTGGAATAAAACTCATGTATCACACACCATGAAGCTTTGGGAAAGGGTAGTTGAACACAGGTTAAGGTAGAATGTTAAAATATCAGAGAACCAGTTTGAGTTCATGCCGAGTCGATCGACGACAGAGACTATTCATTTGCTTGATCAACTTATAATGCGATTTCGAGAGAGGAAGAGAAATTTGCATATGGTCTTTATTGATTTAGAAAAGGCTTATGATAAGGTACTAAGGGAGGTATTATGGTAAACATTGATGAAAAAGGGAGTCCCCATCAAATATATTGACATAATCAGGGACATGTACAATGGAGTAGTGACAAATGTCAGAACTTGTGGAGACATAATAAGTGATTTTTTCTATCACAATTGGATTGCATCAAGGATTTGCATTTAGTCTATTCTTATTTGCCATAGTGATGGATGAGTTTACTAGAGCTATTCAGGATGAGAGACCGTCGTGTATGCTATTTGCTGATGATATTGTTTTAGTTGATGAAACGAGAGCTGGGGTAATTGCAAAATTGGAGTTATGAAGGCAAACCTTAGAATCTCGAGGTTTTAGATTAAGTAGGACCAAAACAGAGTGTATGGAGTGTAATTTCAGTAAACAGGAAATCTGAGATTATAGCATTGTGACACTAGATGGTTAAGAAATACCGATGAGCAGTTATTTTAAGTACTTGGGTTCTATTATCTAAAGGATGGGGAGATCAATAGTGATGTCAACCATAGCATCTAAGCCGCCTGATTGAAATGGAGGAGCGCAACAGGAGTTTTATGTGATCGTAATATTCCGTTATGCTTGAAGGGAAAGTTTTATCAGACGCTATTAGGCCAACTTTGTTATATGGCACAGAATGTTGGGTTATAAAGAGATATCATGACCAGAAGATGAGTGTAGCAGAGATGCACATGCTTCGTTGGATGTGTGGTAACACGAGGAGAGATAATGTGAGAAATGAGAATATTCGAACTAAAATAGGCATAGCCTCTATAAAAGAGAAGATGAGAGAAAACCGCGTACGATAGTTTGATCATGTACGACGTAGACCTACAGATGCGCCAGTCCGGCGAGTAGAACATATCAAATTAGCGCAAGTTAAACGAGCGCGTGGGAGACCGAAGAAAACATGGATGGAGGTAATACGACAAGATATAGAGGCTAAAGGTCTTAGTGAAGGCATATTGCTTATCCATGTGGCCGATCCATCGTAATTCTCTTTTGGTTCATGTAGCTTACCCCAAATACGTGGGACAAATGGCTTAGTTGTTGTTGTTGTTGTTTTGGTTAATGCCAAATAGCCTATTTTGGTAGAGAGCCTTTGGCAGCTCCATAATGTTCATCCGTCCCATTGTTACTGATGTTAATGTCATTGATTCTTCTTTCATTTAGTTTGTTTTATGTTCTTTAATAGTTTTCTTTTCAGCATTAATTGTTTGTGAAAATTATTACTAACAAGCTTTAAGCTTCTTAGCTTTTTGAAAACCCTTGTCATGAGTAACCATAAATTTGCAATCACTCAACCAAACAAAAAAGAAAGATATTTTACCCATCACAGCAGAGTTCAAGTTTGGTGGTTATTTGAGGACCTCACTTTGTGAATATATTAATGCATGCTTGTCATAATCAAAATTATTTAATATTTGATTTTTTCCCAATATTACTCTCTAAAATTAGATGTTTTTGAGATAAGTCCCTCTAATATTCATATTTCATCCCAAATCCTCAAGTTAATGTCAAATTTAGATATTTTGTTACCTTAATTTGTAGATTTACAAATCTTATTGCGTATCATGCGATGGTTGTTTTCCCTTCCATCAACGCAATAAAATCCCTACCATTAAGTCCATGAACTTCCTTACTTAAACCAAACCCAAACCGATGACTAACTGGGCTGGGCTGGCTTGGCAACCCGCTTGGGCACGACCCACTTAGGCACGGGCCCGGCCCGGGTCCGACTCCCCCATGAGTTTGGGTAAACTGGCTCACAGCCCTGGTGACACATGCCAGGCGGGCACTGGCTTCGAGCCGGCCCGCATCTCTAAGGGGGTTGTTTGCAATTTTTTTGCAAACACCCCCAACAACTTCCCCAACGGCTATTATGGTCATTGGGGAGTATTTGCAATTTTTTTTGTAAATAACCCCCAACGGGTAGAATGGGCTTATGGTGAATTTTTTGAAAAAAAATTACAAAAAACACTCCACTTCCCCTCTATAAATACTCCATCTTCCCTACTCTATTTCATCACAACAAAAATTTCTAAAATTATCAAACAATTCTCTAAAATTCTCAAGTACAAGGTTACAAGTTCTTAGCTTTACAAGTTCTCAAGCTCTCTCTACAATTTTTTTTTAGATTTTTTCAATTTTTTAATAAATGGCCGGGCTGGCCTGTCTCGGCACGGGTCCGGGCTAACCGGGTCGCGGGCCAGACCCGAGTTCCTTAAAGGGGGCCCATACCGGGCCGACACTATTTGGCCAATGGGGCGGGCTCGGCTCGGCCCGCCCCTTTGGCTCGCCGTATCCGACCTGTTTGACACCCCTACCGATGACCTAATTGAATGCTACATATCAACCTAAAACTCCTCTCACAATTAATTTTTTTCCTTCCAATTAACTCATTCTATCTACCTAAACCCTTTGCCAACTCATATCCTAATTGTAGTCTTTAGTAAATGAAAAGATTCGTCTCTCTCTCTCCATCCCAAATCCTACCCCCCATATCCTTATCTCTCCTCTGTACTTCTTCCCTCCACCACAATGACACCAAGAGGCATCTCCTCCCCCGTCCTCCTTTTGATTACTTCTCCGATGCCTACAACACCAAGATCCTCATGGAGCACCCCAAGTTAGGGATGTAAATGGTTCAAATACGGATTGGATATGGGTTTTACTGGATAGCCTCCCTCCTTGCCTCCTATTACCCTCCACACCCTTAAGAACATCCTCCCACTATACATCCTCGTTGAGTAGGTGCCAAGAAATTCTCCAACTCGTTGGCGGCACCGGTCTTTCCTCCCAATTTATTCACTGTCCCGACACCAATACTTCATCAACATCACTGATCATCACAATAATTGAGAGGAATATGGAAAATTTTAGCAACTCTCTCATAAGTTTTATCCCTTTTGACAGGGGGTTGGGGGTATTTTTGTCTTTTACCAACCCTAATTAACCCTTAACTCTCATGTTAAGTTCGAGGTTGAAGTAATATGTCCTAATTAACATAATTTAAAGGATTGAGGGACATAATGGAAAAATATAGGTTTGAGGGATTAATGTTGAAATATGTCTAATTTGAGGGACTAATATCATAACAAAACCCTTTTATATGATTGCATGGATGCCACAATCGTTTTAACCTAACATGATTGTAGCCAACCTAACCAGTAGAGACTTTATGTCCTTTAGTTAGCATGTCCTTTCTAGAATCTACATCATCTCTCAAGTCTTTCAACATGGAGCATCATAATTGTTGATCTTCAAATAGACACCAAGGTTGATGAGTTTTGTTGTGTGGGCAACTTGTGCTCTGAGAGTATTGATGTGTGTGGTCATCTAATTAGTTTGCTAAAGTGCCTTTTGCTTCCTCCCTAACAATTAGAAAAGGACAATGATGGTTATCTAAGAGGACCCACTTAAAAGGAGTAAAAAAGTTTATATTTGCATTTTTCACAATTAAGGACAAAACCAATATGGACAACCTATTTTAAGAGGTGCCAAGGATAACCCTTTCTTGGTAGGTGTTGCAGTGGGATATCCAAGGGTTATTCCTTGGTATGCTTAGAAGGTAATCATGTGGGGGCATTAAGATATGATGGATATTCTTTTTAACTAAAATTGGTGTGTCCCTAACATAGGACATGTATGAGAACCTGTCTCTCTACTTATTTGGATACTTGCAAATATCTTTACCTCTATTTACTTAAAGAACATGCAGGAGGCAAAGTGTATTCAGTCATCTTGACAAGATAGTGGTATATTATAATTGCTTTGTTCATTTCTTCAATTTTTGGCTCAAATCATTATGTATCAATATATATAACCTATTCACAAATTCGTCAAGGACATTTAATCATGATGATGTCACTCTTGCAGCAATTTACCGGGGGAGTTCTTCTATCAAGGGATACAGAATTCATTGTCTTTTATAGAGGGAAGGACTTTCTTCCATCTGCAGTTTCCACTGCGATAGAAGAACGGAGAAATTCTGAAGTTGGCAGACAGAAACAGAGTAGTGATGCATCTTCCTTGGATTTTACACTTGCTTCCCAATTGAGGGTTGCAACACCTTCTTCTGTAGATAAACTCCCGGAAGCAACTGCAATAACAAGATCCATTACCATCAAAAAGCATTGAAGCCACCCAGTCTAGCTATCAAAAGAGTGGAGACCAAGCTATCACAGGTGTTTTTGACTTTTTCAGAAGCATATTTTCTGTGAACATTTTTACTTGTGCGTTCATGTAGCCTACCCCAAATACTTGGGATAAATGGTTTAGTTGTTGTTGTTGTATTTTTACTTGCGCGTCTCTACCAGATATTTACTGTAAACTCTTCTAATGCTTATAGTCTTCTCTATGACAGGCCTTGGAAAAGAAGGAAAAGGCAGAGAAACTTCTGGCAGCACTGGAAAAATCAGTTGCACCTCCAATAGTAGAATCCGATAGGGAGGCCATAACTGAAGAAGAGAGATACATGATGAGGAAAATAGGGCTGAGGATGAAGCCATTTTTACTCCTTGGTAAGAGTTACTTTAACAATATAGACACAGAATGTAATAACTTTATAAAGTCTTCTAGCCTTGAAGTAGCTGGTCAATAGATGGACTTCAGAAATTACAGGTTGATTGAATCTGGTCGTGTTTACCTCTTATTTTATTTTTGTGATCCTACGGTATGAATGAGCTTCCGAATGCAGTGTGCCATCCACATTGTTCGTGTTGCATGGGATGTAATTGTGTCATGTACCCCAAGTTGGATCATGTTGACTTGCATATAATCTTGGACGTTGGGGGTTCATGTGGTTAATCTACAGTAATTCTTTGAGAATTTAAGATGTTATCCTCTAAAAGATCATTTATTCAGCGGTATATTTAAGCTTGGTTTTAATTCTATGATTTAGGCAGAAGAGGAGTTTTTGCTGGAACAGTTGAAAATATGCACCTGCACTGGAAATATCGCGAACTTGTAAAGATAATATCCAAAGACAGGTCCATCGAACATGTTGAAAGTGCTGCCAGGACCCTAGAGGCTGAAAGTGGTGGTATACTGGTAGCTGTGGAGAGGGTGAACAAAGGCCACACTATAATAATGTATCGAGGAAAGAACTACCGGAGGCCTGCAGATCTGAGGCCTAAGACACTTTTAAGTAAGAAGGAAGCAATGAAGCGTTCTCTAGAGGCTCAGCGCTGTGTGGTAAACACATTATTCCTTTTGTAATTTGTGAGCTTCTGATGGTGATTCCTAATGTAAAATCTCAAGTTTTTGTTTCATGTTTTTTGTAGTCTTTGAAACTTCATGTGTTGAGCCTCTCCAGAAATATAGACCGTTTGCAACATCAGATGGTGAGTTTGTGCTTCATAATAGTATTTTTCTCTTTCTTTTTAATTAATTGTCATGTTATCCTTTTGACACACATTAGCACATGAAATTCTACTGTATCCTAATATCCAGGCCAAGGAGTCTTCAGCACTAGACACAGTGCAGTTAACTGAGAGTGAAAAATCAGATGTTAAGGATGAAATGAATGAGCTAAACTGGTCCATTGAAAGGGACAGTGGATCTGCTGAATCTTCTTATCAACCAGAGAATACCAAGGTAAGTCATGTACTTGAAGGAGGATGAACAGCAAAAGAGCCCTATTTGTTGCAAAATGAACTATATATGATAAATAGCATCTCAACATGAACTTGAACTATTTGTTAACATGCTTATGCTCTGGAGGCATGTTGTAGTCTAGTTTGGCTTCTAGATTACTCTACGTAAATTTATCCTAACCCATGATTTCCATTCATTATTACATACGTATTTAATTCTTTGTTTCAAGTTCATGTTGAGAGGGAGGTTAGTTCTTTTGTTTCAAGTGTATGTAGGTTGTGCTCCAATATTTTGAGTTGCCTTTAGGTGGGATCACTTTTCCTTTATTTGTTTTGGTCTTCCACTGGGGATTTCCCCATCTGATCTCAAGTTCTTGCCTGTTTTTTATTTAGTGACTGAAACTTCATGTCTCAAAGTTTCTTCAGCCATTTTCATTTCACTGCTTTGAAGAGAAGAATATTTGCATATTCATTCCAGTCAACTTGTTTTGTTTTGTTTTTTGTGTGCACGCGCATGCATGTGTATATGTGGTGTGCATCGTATCCGCGTGTGTGTTCTGTTCTGTTCTTCCTTTGTTACGGTTTGCATTACACCCATTTCTGCTCACCAGGGGTGCTGCTCCATCATGCTGCAGCCATGAGATTGGGGCTCAGTCCTCCACCTAACTTCTGACATCAAGTTAGTTGAATGGGTTCTGTCAGACTGTTAACTTTTAAAGTTAAGAAGTTGGTTTGCTTGAGCCCTAATGTTTCAAGTTCAGTGTAGGATCACGATCTTAGCCCTAGTTTCTGCTCCCTAGGTGGCCACATAGCCTATCTTTTTAGCGGGTTGGCAAAAACTATGGACCATAAACCGTGAATTGTAATCGGAGGCTATGGTTTCTAAAAAATAAGTGACGAGTTGTTTCAAGTTATGCATATGTAAAAATAAGTGAGTTACAGCAGTGACTGTTTGTTTTGTCTGGTTGCTATCTCGAATATGTCCTCTTGTTTCAGTGATAATGTTAAAGCTACTTCAAGTTCTGCAATTCAATATTGACCACAAACTGCACATCATATTTTCTCCAATGCCTTCTTTATTTTTTTTTTAGCCCCCCTTCATGACTTTGGTGTTTCGTAATCTTACTACTGCTCTCTATCCTATAATCATCTATGGTCAAGGAAGTGAATGAAGCTGCTGCAGAATACTTGCAGTCAAATAAGCATGACTGTATTGTAAATGATGAAGACGCATCTGCCATTGCACCAAATAATGTAATCGACTCCACATTTTCTTTGAATCTTAGACAGGTAATGGTCTTTTTTGTTATTTTTTTGTTCTTAGTTTTGGAATTTCATTCCTTGTATGTAGATGGGGGCTTATAACCCGATCTGGATCCTAGTCGAATGTTTGGATTTGGATTGTTAAGGCTAAATGCTCATTTTATTTTAGTTCAATCTAAATGATCATTATTTTAAAAATTATTTGCATTAGTTTATTTTGTCATGTTTAGATATGTGCAGTATGTTTAAAAAATTAATAATAAAACAACACATTTGAAGAAGAAAATCTTGCCAATATCTATGTGATTCCTAATGGAAATTTTTATATTTCAAAAGAAATATTGGACTGATATTATCCTAAAGCCAAATCTGAGTCCAACTAGAATTTTCTTGGTGGGTTTAGATCTGGATCTGCATGGGGATCTTGTAGGATCCAACCCAAATCTGACCCATTGCCTCCCCTGTTCATATTATAGGATTCTGCATATTTTTCTTAATGGTCTTGCTGCAACAGGACAATTGGATAGCTCACAAACTGGTAGATGAATTTAGTAGGAACGAAGATGTTGTGTTTGCCACTGAATCCACAAATAGCGCAAATATGTCTGATAATCATGCAGAATGTATTTCTAATGAGTCTGAATTCCTCCCAGAGTGTTGCCAGGTACCGGTTGATGGCTTATACTGTATTTCTCTTCATTCTTTGTTGTTTCTCCTGCTCACTGCTTATCTGATTTTACAGCAGCAAGAACAGGTTTCAGAATCTGCTACCAGTAGTTTATCAAAATTTTCTGATGAAGACGAAGCAGAGTTGTCATTTGGGACAGCGCAGAGCGAACAGGACCCATCTGTTCACGAGGATATGCTGAGAGATTGTGCTGATCTTGAAAATCCCTTCAGAGCTTCTCCTCTCTCGAACCGCGAACGGCTTACTTTAAGAAAACAAGCTCTCAAGATGAGGAAACTCCCGATGCTTGCTATAGGTAATAATATTATTGCCGGCAACCTTAAATCATGATTTCATGTTCTTCCTCTTTTTTCAGAGTGACAGACGGTTTCCTTTTGCAAGTTGTATTATGGATGTTACCTTCTTGGGTGGATTATTGTTCATGTTTTAATAATCATCTGAATGTTGATACTCATTTTATCGTGTATTTGTGTATATCTTATAGCTTTTACATATTTATTCTTCTGATGCTTTCCGCATCGTGGTAATTTATATTTGCACATTCAGCATGTGTTGATTGTATTTACAATTTTACGTTATTAGCATCACTGTTTTTGTAGGACCAATCTACCCTCAAATTCCACATCAGAAGCCTATCGTAGTTGGCTACTGAATGATATAAAATATTGTATTTCTGGAATTTACAATATTGGTATAGTTCAGGTCAGGTTCTTTTCAAATTTCAGCATGCGTTGAATTTGAAAAGAATCATTGAACTATGCCAATAGTGTAAATATGTATAGTCAGTATGCTGAAATTGAAGTGTAAAAAAACCCCTTAATTCTTTGTATTGGTCATATTTCTACTAATATTTTCCTACTGACATGTTTGTTTACAAAAAGTACAATGTATCTGCTTGAAGATGCATCTGTCCCAACGCTGTGAAATTATTTGATACTGTGCTGTGATACACTTGAATGCTATTATTTGATTGTAGTTATTCATTTGATCTTATAGAAATTTTGCTAGTTTGTTGATTCAGCCGGGCATCTACAAGAGATCCAGTGGGCTTAACTGTCTTCATTTAGTTTACTGACAAGTAGTATACTTATCTATTGTCTGATTTCCAGGGAGGAACAACAACACTGTTACAGGCGTTGCGAAAACAATCAAGACACATTTCAAGAAGCATCCCCTTGCCATTGTGAATATCAAGGGGAGAGCCAAGGGCACCTCAGTTCATGAAGTGATCTTTGAACTAGAGGTATGTTATCGGTTCTCTCAAATTGATGAATTCAGAAACTGGATGCACGATCTCATCTCATGTATCATCATTTGGACAGCAAGCAACTGGCGCGGTGCTGGTGTCGCGAGAGCCCAATAAAGTGATTTTATACAGAGGGTGGGGAGAGGGAGAGGCCCCTCCAGGCGCGCTCCAAGAGAAGAAAGATGCAAGGGAGGGATCAAGTGTTGCTGAAGACAAGAAGGTTTCTCCTAAGCTAATGGAAGCCACAAGAGTCGAACTAGAACATATATGTTCTGTAAATTGTAATCAAATCCATTCATAACAAATAAATCAAATTGGGTTCAATTTCTCCAATGATCTGGTTTCTACTCCTTTGAACATAAAGGGTTTCATTACTTCATCATGGAAGATGATTGTGAGCTCTCCACAAAAGTATGCTCATGTTGTGCTGAGCAAAAAATGCGTCTCGGGTTTCTGAGTTATAGACGTATCCTAACATGTATGTAATAAAATTTGCCAGTAGAAATTGCTCCGAGTAAGTAATGCTCGGCGGGTCTGTTTGGTTGTCGTAATTGACCGTAATTCGTAATTCGTAATTGATAAAGTCTTTTACAGTTATAAATGAATTACATGCATGTAAGTTTTATGGTGTTTGGTTGGTAATATAGAGTTGTAAGTGGGAAAGTGTATTGTATTTTACGGTGTTTAGTTGTAGTAATGTGTAAGACGTAATGTAAAAGTTGATCACAAAATTAACTATTAGGTGATTTAAAAAGTTTTAATATTGCAAATAAATAATAAAAATGTTAAATATTAAAATTTTTTTAATATTAACATGAAAAAATAATACAAATTTGTATGATTCACAAAATTAATCGCAACTGGGCTGTAAGTGAGTGGTAATTGGGTTGCAAGTGAGTGGTAGTTGAGTTGCGCAAGTCTTTTATGAATTACGGTTCAAACAAACGTTGTAGTTGTAATTTGGTTGTAAGTCATTTACGAATTACGGAGTTTTACGCCTTTTACGGTGAAACAAACAGCCCCGGCGTATCCTCCTCTATTGCAGGTAACTGCAGTGTATCGTCTGAAAGAGTGTTGTACTAAATACGAGGAGGTCATCATGATTTTTATAGTAGTGACCAGTGGAAGAAGACGTGAAGGTTTCAGTTGCAAGTTTGATCTGGGTAAAAAATCACCCAGGAGAAATTTTGCTGGAGGCCAAGGTTTATGGCGCAAGGAAAAAAAATGCCATAGGGTTCAGAAAGCTCAATTTTTGTGCTTCATAGAACCACAACTGGCAAGCTGTACAAGTCAAGAGGTGTTTCATGGTTTGTTGTCGTAATGGCCGTAATTCGTAAGTCGTAATTGGTAAAGTCTTTTACAGTTGTAAATGAGTTACATGCATGTAAGCTTTATGGTATTTGGTGGTAATATAAAGTTGTAAGTGGAAAAGTGTATTGTGTTTTACGGTGTTTGGTTGTCGTAATTTGTAAGTCGTAAGTGAAAAAGTTGACCACAAAATTAAACTATTTGGTGATTTAAAAAGTTTTAATATTGCAAATAAATATTAAAATGCTAAATATTAAAAATTAATATTAACATAAAAAAAATAATACAAATTTGCATGACCACAAAATTAACTGTAATTGGGCTGCAAATGAGTGGTAATTGGGTTGTAAGTGAATGGAATGAGTTGTGTAAGTCTTTTACGAATTACGGTCCAAACAAACGCCGTAGTTGTAACTGGGTTGTAAGACATTTACAAATTACGGACTTTTACGCGAAACAAACGGCAAGTAGACTGTTAAAGCAGTCCATTAACAAAGCAAGTACAATGATAATATCAATACTACTAACTAGTATTGATCAAAAAAAAAAAAAAAAAAAAGAAAAGCGAAAAAAATAAGATCTCTATTCACCCTAAAACCTTAAACCTACTACTTCTCATGATGAAACTCATCATGTTGGATATCAAGAAGCAGCAATTGAAGAATCAGACTTCTCGGTACTCTGGTTTTATGTTCTTTGTTCTCTTCAGTCATATTGATCTGTTCCATTAGAGATGGTAACTGCACATGAAATCACCACAATCACAACCAATTAGATCCTGAAGGGTATACAAGGGACACATTCAAAGAACTTTAACTTCTTGGAAATTTATGGGTCCAAACTGCAGAAAGCAAGATTTGGGAACAAGCAATATGGCACTGTCTAGTGAGAGAACTGGCAATGTACTGAGAGCCAACTCTTGATTACAGTCCGAACTTTAAATCTGTTCAAATTGAAGAACTTTTATTTCTTGTTTTTGACAAATTAATGGGCTAGTTATATAATTTCAGCACATCCCAGCACAAAACATTCAAAGGACACCAAATTGAACAGAGTACTAATTCTCTTAAAGGTTCCCAATTATGCACAAGTCTACAGAAAATTGACATAAGAGTACATATCATAGTAAAATTTCAAAACAAACACCAATTGAACAAAGCCTAAACTTCTTAAGTGTTGGAATCCCTGCAAGAATAGGAATACTAGAGAATAGTCACCAATCGCACGAACAAGTAAACAAAGAGAGCGAGAACAAAAGATTTACGAGGTTCGGCAAATGCCTACGTCCTCGTGACAGAAGGGAGAGAGATCTATTAAATAACAATTTCATCATACAATAGTCAGGGAAAACCCTCTTTATATATAGGCATGGAGTCCCTCAAGAAAAAAAAAAAAAATCTGTATTTGGATCAGAAAAATTTCAAAAACCTACTTGGATTCGCCCAGAAACAATATGCTGTCGACAACCCAAGGGTCCTGTCGACAGATGACTCCAACTCTGACAAACCCAACTCTCTGTAAAACAATGTCGACAGTGCAACTTGCCTGATGTCGACAACATGTTTCACTTGCAGACATATCAGTATGCCACTGTCGACAGCCCTGTTTCTTCTTCTTTAAAAAACTCCATCCTTGCCTTTTTACTCTTCTCTCCCCACAATTATTCACCTTGGTGAAGATTTCTCAATCTGAGCCGAACACAACATAGTATCACGTCGACTTTTACTAGCTGCACCAGTGTGGTTACTTACGTACCCCCAGCCCAGGGGAATTGTAACGCCCTGATTCGTGGGTACGGAGACGTTACTGCGCGACGTATATACGCAGGTCGGAGATACCCTCACGTATATACGCTAAGCATTAGTACATGTAAGAATCAGATTACGGAAGCACGTGGTAACACACAATCGAGCAATAATAATACCAGTACACAGTTATCACAAGGCATGATATAATATCTAAAGAATATATGATCACTAAAAGCACAAAAGCAAGATGCACAATATGAAATACTGGAAAGTACTCACGAGTAACAAGATGAGAATCTCGCGAGGCGATCAAGGAGAGGCTAGAAGGAGGGTCTAAATAGGCAACTGTTAATCCACGAAAACACGCTCGGCGGAGAAATCTGAGGAACGGACTAGAGTGCTAAGCACTGAAGGGACTAGCCACGGGCGGAACCAAGCCTAGGTGAGGCCATCGCGTAACACATCTCAGGCGTTAAGCATTAGGGTGCAGCGGAGCTAACGCTCTGCGAGGCTCACACTTGGTGAAGCTCACGCAGCGAAGCCAGCGCGTAACACAACGCTAAATGCTAGGCACCAGGTGCAGCGAAGCCCATACTCGGTTAGGTCCACGGTGTCTAAAACACGACCTTCGCTCGGCGACGCTAGTGGGGTCCGTAGTCCACTAAATCAATAAAACTCCCAGAAGTTGGCGGCTCTGAGAACACGATCATAATAACCGAAACGAGTCCCGGGTGTTGCCTTCAAACTCTGTCTGGCAGAAGCCCTAAATCTAGAATATTGTTTCATACCGACGTTCTCATGTAATGATACTGTCTGTCTGATTATATAAGTGATGACTACCCCACTTGCTATTCTGATTTCCCGTGATGTATCTGAAAAGTCACCTAGAGGGGGGGGGTGAATAGGTGACAATGCTAATCAAAGGGCAAATAAAAATTTAAAGCTGCAACAATTACAACAAGAATCACAAGATGAATGCAAGCAAGTAAGTATGACAATGAATATGATGAGCAAGTAATAAGTGCAATCAAAGTAGAGTAAGAATTGCAAGAATGTAAACCAATCGCAAACACAAGGATATGTTATCGAGGTTCGAGCACCCAGCTCTACTCCCCGCCTTCCCCAGAAGGATTCCGACCACTTCCACTATCACAAAGATCTCAAATACAATGGAGTACCCAACTCCTACAATCTCAAGAACAAGTAATTTCCTTGGTAGTCAAAAGACCACAAACTCTCTCTTTCAAATATCTCTTCCCTTACAAAGGTCCTTAGAGAATATTGAGTAGGAATGAAGCTCTTGTTGTAAGTGAAGAAAGAAAATTAAATCAGAGAGTATATGAAAACCCTTCAGAAAATCAGTGAGAAATTCAGCACAAAAACCAAGAAACAAGTCTCTTTTGAAAGCCTTAAACTTTTGAATTTTCTAGCAAAAATTGTTGTTGTAACCAATCTCTCCCCAAACACCCCTATTTATAGGAGAGGGGTAGGGTTTAGGGATAAAACATATTTACTGATGTTTAGGAGGTAATTAAATCAAAATATATCCTTAAACGAATTTTTAAACACAAAAGACAAAAATAAACAGCTCACTAAAAATCTGCCCGTTACTGTTCAACGGACACATCGGTCGACTGGGCCGGTCGACCGGTAGATCAAAATTTGACCGTTATAGGCCAGCGGTCGACCGACCCGGTCGACTGAAACAACCTGTGAGCAAAAACAAATATCTCGGTCGACCGCCCCGGTCGACTGGCAGACATGCACACTGATACGTGCCTCTGCCAGAACTGCGGTCGACTGGTCCGGTCGACCGGACCAGACTGACACAGACTCGGTCGACTGTCCCGGTCGACCGGATCAGGTCAAAAATCGATTTTAAGAAAGAAAACAAAGAGGATTTTGATTTTAACAAAAATACTTTTGAACAGGGAATAGTATAAAATTTAAAGATGTATCTGTAGGCAAAAAATTGTATGCAAAATATTTTTGTATAATTTATAAGAAATTATTTTGGAATGAGCATGTGCGCAAAAACGTGTGTGATAGAGCTTCAAACCTATCCACTATTCTTTAACATACTATAAACTGAAAAACAAATTACATGAAGACTTCTTGAGCTATCTTCAAGTCTTTGAGCCATTCAATGCCTTGCTAGTGCCTTCTCTTCTATGATCCTTCCTTGATGTGCAATTTGCCTTCCTTGCTTGGTGGAACTTAGAAGTTCTTGCAATAGCTAAGCAAATGGTCTCTAAACATGGTACAAAACCTGAAACTCATCTTAACAAACTTGTTAGTACCGAATAGCTCTAATTTGGTTTGTCATCATCAAAACACAAAACAATTGGAGAGTGTAACCTCTTGGGCCAACAATCCCCCTTTTTGATGATGACAAAACAAATAGGCTATTGACAAAAATATAGGGAGGAGAAAAACTCCCCCTCAAATTATGCTATACATAAAACACAAGAATATGCTCTAGATACCAATAATTGAAATGATGCACCAATTATTGAAACTAATATAAAACACAAAATTGCTCTTGATACCAAAAATACCAAGACAACTAAAACACAAAACTAAAACACAAGAATTCTCAAAATACATGAATTCAAAACTCATACATACATAAACATAAAACTCATAAAACAAATCTTTAAGGTTAAAGCATATAAATTCATATGGAACCAAGACCAAATGAACTTATTTTTGTCATGTAAACTTATTCTCCCCCTTTTTGTCATACATCAAAAAGGGTTATGAAAAACATGTCTATTCAATAATACAAACATTAAGTTCTCCACAAATAAACGAAAATCTAGCAAAATCAAGAGGTTAGTGAAAATATCGGCTAGTTGTAAATCCGTGGAAACATAATCAATATCTATATCACCTTTCTCAAAATGATCTCTAAGAAAGTGATATCTAATCTCAATGTGCTTGGTCTTACTATGTTGATTTGCATTTTTGGTCATGTGTATAGTACTAGTATTATCACAAAATATTTTTATATGATCAAAGTGCAAATCAAAATCAAGGAGAGTATGTTTCATCCAAAGGACTTGTGCACAACAAGCCCCCGCGGCAACATACTCCGCCTCGGCGGTTGAGAGAGCTACGGAATTTTGTTTCCTAGAGGACCATGAAACAAGACAATTACCAAGAAATTGACATGTCCCGCTAGTACTCTTTCTATCTACTCTACAACCCGCATAGTCGGCATCTGAATAGCTAGTCATTGAAAAATCTCTAGTTTTCGGATACCAAAGACCCATTCCAATAGTGCCCTTAATATAACGAATAATGCGTTTTACCGCAATAAGATGAGACTCTTTAGGACACGATTGAAATCTAGCACAAAGACACACACTAAACATGATATCCGGCCTACTTGCCGTCAAATATAAAAGACTTCCTATCATGCTTCTATATAATTTAATATCAACATTTTTACCTTGTTCGTCCTTATCAAGCTTGGTTGTAGTTGCCATTGGAGTGTTGCAAGCCTTTGATCCTTCAAGCCCAAACTTCTTTACTAGCTCCTTTGCGTACTTGGCTTGGTTAATGAAGGTTCCGTCTTGCAATTGCTTGATTTGGAGTCCAAGGAAGAAATTGAGCTCACCCATTGAAGACATTTCAAATTCAAGTTGCATGACTTTCTCAAAATCCTTGCATAAAAGCTCATTAGTAGATCCAAAAATTATATCATCAACATAAATTTGCACAATTAAAATATCATTATTAACATGCTTAGTAAAAAGAGTTGTGTCTACTTTACCTTTAACAAAATCATTTGAAATGAGAAAACTAGAAAGCCTTTCATACCAAGCTCTTGGAGCTTGTTTCAATCCATACAAAGCTTTATCAAGTTTAAAAACAAAATTGGGATGAACATGATCAACAAAACCGGGAGGTTGAGAAACATAAACTTCTTCATTAATAAAACCATTTAAAATGCACTTTTTACATCCATTTGAAAAAGTTTAAAATTTTAAAACATGCAAAAGCTAGTGTCATCCGTATGGCTTCAAGCCGTGCTACGGGTGCAAAGGTCTCCTCAAAGTCAATTCCCTCAACTTGAGTGTAACCTTGGGCCACTAACCTAGCTTTATTCCTAATGACATTTCCGGACTCATCCATCTTGTTTCTAAAGATCCACTTAGTACCAATTATTGGTCTATCGTGGGGCTTAGGAACAAGGTGCCAAACTTGGTTGCGCTCAAATTGATTGAGTTCCTCTTGCATGGCAAGCAACCAATATGGGTCCGTCTCGGCTTCGAGAATGCCTTTGGGTTCAAAATGAGAAATGAAAGCAAAGTTACCACATAGGTCATGGAGTTTGGAGCGCGTAGTGACTCCTTTAGATGCATCACCCAAGATGAGCTCCTTAGGATGATTTGTAGCGTATCTCCAAGCTTTAGGAAGCGGTTGAGTGCTTTCCTCCTTATCCTCTTGAACTTCACCAATAGGATCTAGCTTTTCTTCTTGAGCGGGTGAGTCCTTCAAGGATAGTCTCTCCATGTCTTCACCTAATGGTTCAAACTCTACAACATTCTCAACAAACACATTAGATTCTTCAAACTTAACATGCATGGATTCTTCAATGGTTTGAGAAGATCTAATGAAAACTCTATATGCTTTGCTAGTAGAGGAATATCCAACAAGATAGCCTCATAAGCCTTAGCATCAATTTACCCAAATTATCCTTAGTATTCAAAACAAAACATTTGCATCCAAAAACTTTAAAATATGCAACATTTGGTTTTCTAGAATGATACATTTCAAATGATGTTTTTGAAGAATTTTTACACAAATAAATACGATTCGATATATAGCATGCGGTGTTTACGGCCTCGGCCCATAAATATTGAGGGAGGTCATATTCACTTATCATTGTCCTAACCATCTCTTGAAGTGTTCTATTTTTCCTTTCTACAACTCCATTTTGTTGTGGAGTTTTAGGACAAGACATTTCATGCTTAATTCCCTTTCATCACAATAAGTCATGAAGTTGGTTAACAAACTCACCACCTCTATCACTCCTTATTCTCAAAATCGGAAAACTCTTTTCTTTTTCAACTCTTTTTCGAAAAATTTTAAAATGAGAAAAAGTTTGATCTTTATGTTGCAAAAAGAAACCCAAGTAAAACGGGAGAAATCATCTACCAAAACAAATGCAAATCTACTTCCATTTAAACTCTTAGTTTTAGTTGGTCCAAAAAGATCCATATGAATTAATTCTAAAGGCCTAGTTGACATGATATCCTTGATTGGTTTAAAGGAAGACTTGGTTTGTTTCCCAAGTTGGCACGCACTACAAATGCGGTCTTTCTCAAAATTCAAGTAAGGTATACCCTTTACCAATTCCTTTGAATTAATCCTAGAGATATGGTCAAAAGATGCATGTCCTAATCTTCTATGCCAAAGCCAAGAATTTTCATCAAAAGCATTTAAGCATTTAGTAGAACAATCTAAATTAAGCATGTCAATAATATAAACATTATATCACGAAAACCGGTGAGAATACAAACATCGGATTTAACATCAAAAATCTTACAAGAAGTATCATCAAAAACAACTTTAAGTCCACGATCACAAAGTTGACTAATGCTAAGCAAATTATGTTTTAAACCATCTACTAAAACAACATTCTCAATAATAGGAGATGCACCAATTTGAATGTTACCTATACCGATGATAGTTCCTTTGGAGTCATCCCCGAAGGTGACGGTGCCACCTTCCATGTACCTTGATAGGGTTGTGAAGTTGTTGATGTCCCATGTCATGTGTCTTGAACAACCACTATCAAGGTACCACCGCTCCCTACGTCTTGGAGCTTTGGTGTGTACCTACATCAAACAATTTAAGACTTGATTTTGGTACCCACATTTTCTTGGGTCCTCTAGGGTTAGTGTCATGAACCCAAACAAGATTATTTGTTCTATTTAGTTGATCATAGCAAAACTTAGCTAAATGTCCATTTTTACCACAATATGTGCATCTATATACTCTACCATATTTAAAAGCATAATGGGTGTGTGATTTGTGAGCATGAGCATTGTGAGCATGAGCATGAGAGGTGCTAGCATGAGAATTTTTATCTTGTGAAATTTTAGCATGTGAAGTGTGCTTTTTAGAAACATGTTCTCAAGTTTCTTAGTATTGAAAGCACAATCATTTAAAACTTTTTCAAAATCATTCATTTTGGATTTAAAAGAGGAAATTTCTTTTTCATCAATAATAGGAGATTTTGCCTTACAAGTACTCTTGTAGGCACAAAATTCTTTTTGCATGGAAATGAAATTAGAAGAAATATCATCTTTTTCTTTAGAAACAATGGCAAGTTGATTCTTAAGAAAGCAACTTCTTTTGTAATTTTATGCATTCAAGTTTCTTGTTATCATAAGTTTCAGAAAGTTCTACAAAAGCATGCACTAGAACTTCCTTACTTACATCATCATCTTCATCATCAAGGGATTGAGGGTTACCTTGGGTGTGTTTGCCATGAAACACATATTAGCTTGATCCACCTCCTCTTCAGACTCGCTTTCCGAATCCCATGTTGCTTTGTAAGCTTTCTTTTCCTCCGGCTTCTTTGGCTTGAAGGAGGAAGTCATTTTCTTCTTGAACTCCGGACAATCCGTCATGATATGTCCGGGTTTGCGGCAATTGTAGCATATGATCTTCCGCTCCTCTTTGCCTTCAAATTTTCTCCGAAAGTTGAACTTGTTCTTTCGGTACAACTTCTTGACATTCCGCACAAGTAGAGTTAGCTCCTCATCTTCTTCTTCGTCATCTTCATCGTCATCATTGGTGGATGAAGTCTTGAAGGCTATGGATTTCTTCTTTGAAGTAGTGGCCTCTTCTCTTGCCTTCTTCTCCATCTCATGGGTCTTTAGGTTCCCAATGAGACTAATGAGGTCCATCTCGTCCTTGTCGTTCAACTCCTTCAAGGTGGTGGCCTTGATCTCCCATGATGAAGGAAGAGCCCGAATAACTTTCCGCACCTTTTGATCGTTGGAGATGTCATCACCTAAGGAAGAAAGACCATTAGTGATTTTAGTAAACCTTGTAGCCATACTATCAATAGACTCATCATCAAGCATTTTAAATGACTCATATTGGGACCTCAAGAGATCTATCTTAGCTCTCTTGACTTGTGAAGTCCCCTCGTGTGTGACCAATAAGTGTTGCCAAATCTCATAGGCGGATTGGCAATGAATTACCCGTGTAAGGTCATCCTCATTCAAGGCGGTTAATAGGGAGTTTTGGGCCTTGGAGTTAGCCTCATATAATTTAAAGTCAAGGTCGGTCCAAGTGCTCTCATCACCATCGGGTGCTTCAAAGGGTTTGGTCAAGGACTTGGCTACTAAGCTACCCAAAGATTGCAAAAAATAGTCATCCTAACCTTCCAAATTGGGAAATTGAGGCCATCAAATTTAGGTAGGGATTTAATGTTGTCGGCCATGTTTACTAGTGATGAATGGATGAATGAAAATGTTGATTAGCAAAATTTTAAGGATCTCTCTATGGATGTTAAGCCAAACCTAGAGTCCAAGCTCTGATACCAATTGAAAAGTCACCTAGAGGGGGGGTGAATAGGTGACAATGCTAATCAAAGGGCAAATAAAAATTTAAAGCTACAACAATTACAAACAAGAATCACAAGATGAATGCAAGCAAGTAAGTATGACAATGAATATGATGAGCAAGTAATAAGTGCAATCAAAGTAGAGTAAGAATTGCAAGAATGTAAACCAATCGCAAACACAAGGATATGTTATCGAGGTTCGAGCACCCAGCTCTACTCCCCGCCTTCCCCAGAAGGATTCCGACCACTTCCACTATCACAAAGATCTCAAATACAATGGAGTACCCAACTCCTACAATCTCAAGAACAAGTAATTTCCTTGGTAGTCAAAAGACCACAAACTCTCTCTTTCAAATATCTCTTCCCTTACAAAGGTCCTTAGAGAATATTGAGTAGGAATGAAGCTCTTGTTGTAAGTGAAAAAAGAAAATTAAATCAGAGAGTATATGAAAACCCTTCAGAAAATCAGTGAGAAATTCAGCACAAAAACCAAGAAACAAGTCTCTTTTGAAAGCCTTAAACTTTTGAATTTTCTAGCAAAAATTGTTGTTGTAACCAATCTCTCCCCAAACACCCCTATTTATAGGAGAGGGCTAGGGTTTAGGGATAAAACATATTTACTGATGTTTAGGAGGTAATTAAATCAAAATATATCCTTAAACGAATTTTTAAACACAAAAGACAAAAATAAACAGCTCACTAAAAATCTGCCCGTTACTGTTCAACGGACACATCGGTCGACTGGGCCGGTCGACCGGTAGATCAAAAATTTGACCGTTATAGGCCAGCGGTCGACCGACCCGGTCGACTGAAATAACCTGTGAGCAAAAACAAATATCTCGGTCGACCGCCCCGGTCGACTGGCAGACATGCACACTGATACGTGCCTCTGCCAGAACTGCGGTCGACTGGTCCGGTCGACCGGACCAGACTGACACAGACTCGGTCGACTGTCCCGGTCGACCGGATCAGGTCAAAAATCGATTTTAAGAAAGAAAACAAAGAGGATTTTGATTTTAACAAAATACTTTTGAACAGGGAATAGTATAAAATATAAAGATGTATCTGTAGGCAAAAACTTGTATGCAAAATATTTTTGTATAATTTATAAGAAATTATTTTGGAATGAGCATGTGCGCAAAAACGTGTGTGATAGAGCTTCAAACCTATCCACTATTCTTTAACATACTATAAACTGAAAAATAAATTACATGAAAACTTCTTGAGCTATCTTCAAGTCTTTGAGCCATTCAATGCCTTGCTAGTGCCTTCTCTTCTATGATCCTTCCTTGATGTGCAATTTGCCTCCTTGCCTAGTGGAACTTAGAAGTTCTTGCAATAGCTAAGCAAATGGTCTCTAAACATGGTACAAAACCTGAAACTCATCTTAACAAACTTGTTAGTACCAAATAGCTCTAATTTGGTTTGTCATCATCAAAACACAAAACAATTGGAGAGTGTAACCTCTTGGGCCAACAGTATCCATAAGTACCAGAATAGATTGCGAGGCTGAAAACTATCCAATATAGGACAAGGCGATACACCAGAGTCAAAGAATACCAGAACATAATGATAGCGAACCACATCTGTCTTGCTGCTACCCTACCAGTTGGTATAAGGATGACAGGAACTGGAAATGGAAAAGGATGGAAGAGATTCAAGAATCAAGAGAAGGACGATCAAGAGGGAATAGGTAACTTTGTACTTGCAGTTGGATTGTATAACCACGACTCATGCATTCCAGTTGCAAATTTCTTTTCTCATTAATTTGCCGACTGGTTGTACCGAGGATGTGAGAGCCTAGGCTCTGATACCACCCTGTAACGCCCTGACCCTCGGGTACGGAGAAGTTACTGCGACGTATATACGCAGGTCAGAGATACCCTCACATATATACACTAAGTATCTGTACAGGCAAGAATCAGAGTATGAAAGCACAGTGATAACACACAATCGAGCAATAATAACACCAGTACATAGTTATCACAAGGCATGATATAATATCTGAAGAATATATGATCGCTAAGAAGCACAAAAGCAGGATGCACAATATAAAATACTGGAAAGTACTCACGAGTAGCAAGATGAGAATCTCGCGAGCCGATCAAGGAGAGGCTGGAAAAAGGAGAGTCCGGATGGGCAACTGCCAATCCACGCTCTTGCTGTACCTGATCAGTATGGCGCAGCAGGAGCGTGGATTGGCAGTTGCCCATCCGGACTCCTTTTTCCAGCCTCTTGATCGAGCCAAACCTGCACAAAAAATTAAAAAAAATTTAGAACAGTGCTAGGTCCTCAATTCTGCCATGTAGCCTAAGGCTAACGGGTCGTGATCCACAGGGAGGAATAGCAATGGAAACATTATGCAAGTTTCTTCTTTTAATTTATAAAAACTAATTGATACTTATCTTCTCAGTTTATAAAAAGAAAATAAAAATATTAAGTTAAGTTAAGAGAAGATGGTAGAAGAAGAGATGGTGGGGTTATTTTATTTAATTATAAAAGAAAAAGAAAGAAAAAGAGATAAAGAAAAGTGTTGATGCAAAAATCTAAAATAAAAAAGAAATAAAGAAGAATATTTACCTCTACTGTTGAACTATAATGAAATTTACCTTGGTATGGAGTAAGGCAAAGTAATAGAAAAAAAAGGAAAGCACGGCTTCGGCGAGATCGAGCACAATGAAGAAAAGTGGGAAACCTCCATTGATTGTCACCTTCAATATAAGCTTCTTGAAGAAAAGATTACAATAGTGTCACTCTACAATAACTCTTCCTCTCTTTTAATTATGTAACTCTCTCTAACCTAAGCTAAAAAGAAAAATAAAAGAAAAATAAAATTACATTGAAAAAGAAAAGAAAAACTAAAGTAAAGCTCTCTCTGAAGTGATGCTCTTTTTGCCTTTGAGGTATGAGGGTATTTATAGGAGAAAACTAGAGGGTAGAAAGCGTATGAAGATAGGAAGATCTGAATATTTCTGAATTTTGAATTCTCCCCTTATCTCCAAACTAAATTTGATTTATCCAGAAATTCAATTCTGATCTGCAGGCTGTTGGCGTGTTGATTGCTGAATATCATTTATCAAATGATAGAACAAGTGATTAACAGAAGAATTGTAGCCCTTTAAGTCTTCTTTCTTTAGCATCTTGAATCATCAGATTTGACTTTCGGTAACGAAAGTTTGATTAAAATGCTAAACTGTATCCAGCCTGAATCCAAATTTAAATTGCTTCATCTTATCCGTTGATCTTCTCTCATCCATTTATCCTCTTTGATTTTCTGTTTATCTTTTAGAATTGATAAGATATTCACTTATCTTTAGCGAAACAGATAGGGTCTTCAAATAATCCATTTCTCTCTTAAAATTAGATAATATTATCTTATCTGATATATTCAGTTTTCAGATAAGATAGCTTCTAGAACTTTGGATTTGAATTAATCCCCTTTCTTTTGAACTTTTGAATTTAATTGGATAATTTCATGATTATCTTCTCCCTATCATACCCTGCATGAATTAGGACATTAAGACAAGTTATTTGCAATATTCATTACAGAATATATGTAGGAATGTAATAATATTTATGCAATATATGTGTCCAAACACCTCTCCTTGATTGTAAGTACTTTCCAGATATTGTGCATCCTGCTTTTATGCTTCTTAGCGATCATATATTCTTCAGATATTATATCATGTCTTGTGATAACTGTGTACTGGTGTTATTATTGCTCGATTGTTTGTTACCACTGTGCTTCCGTACTCTGATTCTTGCCTGTACTGATGCTTAGCGTATATAAGTGAGGGTATCTCCGACCTGCGTATATACGTCGCAGTAACGTCTCCTACCTGCGGGATCGGGGCGTTACAGGGATCAAGCCATCGTAGTTCATCCAACTAAGCTCAAGAAACTGAAAACTGAATCTGCAGTAACGAACCCAACTGAATGAGCCATATGAATCTCCTTACCAATACCTCATGGAGAAAATTGACCTTCAATATGAGCTTGTTTAGCTTACTGACTTGAGGTTCACGCTTCTTCAACTACTTTCGTGGATCATCTAGGTTCCAATAGCTGCAAACAGTTCGACATCCTCATCAATATCTTCAACCTATTCAACATCCAAAGCGTCTACACGATCTCCACCCGGTGTCACATTCGTTGAGATCTTAACTGATACTGAACCAACTAGAGGTGGTGGAATAACATCAACCTCCACCTGATGTGATACATCCTTGGTTTTCATCCTCTCCACTTGTTAATGTTGGCCCGGAGGCCTTCCTCTCTAGTTTTGATGATGATTAACTCATGTAGTTATGTTTACTAATAATCTTGTGATTTTAGTTTCAGATCATTAATCAAGATATTAGTTGGTGATTGCTTCAAAAAGAGGAGTTTGGAAGTCTTCACTTGGTGATTCCCGAGCCCGAGCGTCAAGATGATACATAGCCATGCTCGTTGGATCACGGTGTTTGGACCAAGTCGACTTGAAGATGGAAGATCATCAAGAAGACTTAGGTATCATAGAGTTTAGTGTGTTTTAGATCCATTTGTAAAGATAAGAATAGTTGGTATGCTCAAGTGCACAATACACACACGTTTCATGTTTTAGAATTGGTTTTCATGAATAGATTGATCAAAACAAGTTTACATGGTTTATATGTATAGTAGATGTATTCTAATTATACATGCATGCTTAAACTTCTTATACAAACTTATTTTGACTTTCCTATTCATGTGTTGAAAAATCTAAGTTTGATAAAATACAAGTTTTGGTTTTGGTAAAAATGTTTAAACACAAAAATAGTTTCATATGCTTGATATTTGAGTTGAAATGTTTATCATAAGTTTATATATCAATGCAAAATGATAAACTATTTTTGGGTATTTTTACAAGACTTAAAAGATTTTTTAGAAATATTTTTAACATGTGTTTCTGACCCAGGACTGTGGCTGACAGGCCAGGTCGGTCAACCGCACGGGTCGACCGCACCAAAGGCCGGTCGACCCTTGCGGTCGACCGACGTGCACAGTCTTGTGCACGTTTGGCAGTCTCAGGGACGGTCGGCCGGGCGGCCGACCGGACCAGAGAGCTTTGCTCTCTGTATCTGGGCGGTCGGCCGACCGGATCAGAGAGTCTGCTCTCTGTATTTGGGTGGTCGGCCGTGCGGTCGACCGGGTTGCCCCAACGGTCACTTTTCTGACCGTTGGCGGTCGGCCTGCCAGCCGACCGCTAGGCCTGTCAGGCTGCCAGGTCAGCCCAACGGCTAGTTTCTATTTTGGCCTATATAAACCCCATTCTTTGGGATTTTAGCCAAGGTTTTTCAAGAGCAAAAATTCCCTATTCTCTAGTTTTAAAAATAAGTTTTTAAAGTGTTTTAGAGCCTCAAAGATTTCATCTTTATTGTTTTTCAAGGTTTTGAAAATCAAAGAAACTAGGTTTTTGGGATATTGTTTTGGATTTTCAATTCTACATCTACAAGAGATTTCCCAAGTAGTTTTTCTTTGTTATTTGCTTTCCAAAGACACCTTGATATCCACTTGAGCTATATCTTCTATCCTAATCTATTTAGGATCTTTGTTTGTGGAAAAAGGAAAGAGGTTTGTGGTTGAGACATACCACTTGTTGTAAACCCTTGATTTCTTGTATTGCTCCCTCTTTGGTAGAGGTTGAGGTTGTTGTATTGGGTTGGTGTTTGCTCCCTCTTTGGTAGAGGTTGAGGCTTGTGGTTTGCTCCCTCTAGTGAGAGGTGGAGTTTGGTTTGTAACCCTCTTCGGTAGAGGTGTTGGTTGTTGTATTGGCTACGGGCCTACCCCTTGGTTGTGAGGCGGTGTTTGAGAGAAGAGTTCGGTACTCCTTTTGTTGTAACAAATCCTCCTCGGTGGAGGTTCTTGTTGGCCCAAGAGGTTACACTCTCCAATTGTTTTGTGTTTTGATGATGACAACCAAATTAGTGCTATTTGGTACTAATAAATTTGCTTAAGATAAGTTTCAGGATAAGTACCATGTTTGGAGGGCATTGCTTGCTATTGCAACAACTTCTAGGTTCATAAAGCTATGAAGGCATATTGCACATCAAGGAAGGATCATAGAAGAAGAAGGCTCTACTAAGGAAAGCATGGCTCAAAGACTTGAAGCTTGCTCAAGAAGTCTTTAATTATTTTGTTTTAGTTTTATAGTTTGTTAAAGAATAGTGGATAGGTTTGAAGCTCTATCACACACGTTTTTGCGCACATACTTAATCCAAAATAATTTCTTATAATTTATATAAAAATATTTTGCATACAAGATTTTGCCTACAGATATATATTTATGTTTTATGCTAATCCCTATTCAAAAGTATTTTTGTCAAAATCAAAATCCCTTTTAATTTTCTGTCCAAAACCTGTTTTTAACCTGAACCAGTCGACCGGACCTATGACAGGTTTGGCCGGTCGACCGGCCCAGTCGACTGCAGTTCTGGGTGTACAGGTATCAGTGTGCACGTTTTTGCGGTCGATCGCACGGTCGACCGACTGTAACTCAGTCTGCTCTCGGATAGATTGGGTCGACCGGGCGGTCGACCGCTAGCCTGCAACGGTCATAATTTTGAACGTGCGGTCGACCGGCCAGTCGACCGAACTATCCGTTGAACAGTAACGGGCAGTTTTTAATGAGCTATTTTATTTTGTCTTCTTGTGTTTAAAATTTGATTTAGGGATATATTTCAAATCTAATATGACTTAATTAACCTTAAGTTTGTATTATCCCTAAACCCTAGCCCTCTCCTATAAATAGGGGTGTTTGGGGAGAGATTGGTTACAACAATTTTTTGCAAGAAAAATTCAAAGTTTAAGGCATTCAAAAGAGCTTTGTTTCTTGGTTTTTGTGCTGAAATTCTCTCTCATTTTCTGAAGTGGTTTTTGAAATACTCTCTGATTTAATTTTCTTTCTTCACTTACAACAAGAGCTTCATTCCTACTCATTGTTCTCTAAGGACCTTTTGTAAGGGAAGAGACATTTGAAAGAGAGAGTTTGTGGTCTTTTGACTACTCAGAAATTGCTTGTAATAGAGATTGTGGAGTTGGGTACTCCGGTGTAATTGTGATTTCTTTGAGATAGTGGAAGTAGCTAGAATCCTTCTGGGGAAGGCGGGGAGTAGAGCTGGGTGCTCGAACCTCGATAACATATCCTTGTGTTTGCGATTGGTTTACATTCTTGCACTCATTACTTGCTTATCATCATTATTGCTATATTTACTTGCTTTCATTCATCTTGTGAATCTTGTGTGGTGATTGTTACATCTTAATTTTTTTTTTTGTCCATTGATTAGCATTATCACCTATTCACCCCCCCTCTAGGTGATTTTCAATTGGTATCAGAGCTTGGACTCTAGGTTTTGGCTTAACATCCATAGAGAGATCCTTAAAATTTGCTAATCAACATTTTCATTCATACATTCATACACTAGTAAACATGGCCGATAACATTAAAACCCCTCATAAATTTGATGGACTTAATTTTCCTATTTGGAAGGTTAGGATGACTATATTTTTGCAATCTTTGGGTAGCTTAGTGGCCAAGTCCTTGACCAAACCCTATGTAGCACCCGATGGTGATGAGAGCACTTGGACCGACTTCAACTTTAGAGAATATGAGGCTAACTCCAAGGCCCAAAACTCCCTATTAACCGCCTTGAATGAGGATGACCTTACACGGGTAATTCATTGCCAATCCGCCTATGAGATTTGACAACACTTATTGGTCACACACGAAGGGACTTCACAAGTCAAGAGAGCTAAGATAGATCTCTTGAGGTCCCAATATGAGTCATTTAAAATGATTGATGATGAGTCTATTGATAGTATGATTACAAGATTTACTAAAATCACTAATGGTCTTTCTCCTTAGGTGATGACATCTCCAACGATCAAAGGTGCGGAAAGTGATTCGGGCTCTTCCGTCTTCATGGGAGATAAAGGCCACCACCTTAAAAGAATTGAACGACAAGGACGAGATGGACCTCATTAGTCTCATTGGGAGCCTAAAGACCCATGAGATGGAGAAGAAGGCAAGAGAAGAGTCACTACTTCAAAGAAGAAATCCATAGCCTTCAAGACTTCATCCTCCAATGATGACGATGAAGAAGACGAAGAAGATGATGAGGAGCTAACTCTACTTGTGCGAAATGTCAAGAGGTTGTACCGGAAGAACAAGCTCAACTTCCGGAGGAAATTTGAAGGCAAAGAGGAGAGAAGGATCATTTGTTACAATTGCCGCAAACCCGGACATATCATGGCGGATTGCCTGGAGTTTAAGAAGAAGATGACTTCCTCCTTCAAGCCAAAGAAGCCGGAGGAAAAGAAAGCATACAAGGCAACGTGGGATTCGGAGAGCGAGTCCGAAGAAGAGGTGGATACGGCGAACATGTGTTTCATGGCAAACACTCCTAAGGTAACCCTCAATCTCTTGATGATGAAGATGATGAACTAAGTAAGGAAGTTCTTGTACATGCCTTTGTTAAACTTTCCGAAACTTATGATAACAAGAAACTTGAATGCTTAAAATTGCAAAAAGAAGTTGCTTTTCTCAAAAATCAACTTGCTATGGTTTCTAAAGAAAAAGATGATATTTCTTCTAATCTTATTTCTATTCAAAATGAGTTTAATGCCTACAAGGTTTCTTGTAAGGGAAAATCTCCTATTGTTGATGAAAAAGGAATTTCTTCTTTTAAATCTAAAATAAATGATTTTGAAAAAGTTTTAAATGATTGTGCTTTTAAGACAAAGAAACTTGAGAACATGTTTTCTAAAAAGCACACCTCACATGTTAAGTCTACTCATGCTCACACTACGCATGCTAAATCTTTTCATGCTCACAACTCTCATGCTCACAAATCACACACTCATTATGCCTTCAAATATGGTAGAGTATATAGATGCACATATTGTGGTAAGAATGGACATTTAGCTAAATTTTGTTATGACCAAGTTAATAGATCAAATAATCTTGTTTGGGTTAATGAAACTAACCCCCTAGGACCCAAGAAAATGTGGGTACCAAAATCAAGTCCTAAATTATTTGATGTAGGTACACACCAAGGCTCCAAGACGTAGGGAGCGGTGGTACCTTGATAGTGGTTGTTCAAGACATATGACGTGGGACATCAACAACTTTACAACCCTATCAAGGTACATGGAAGGTGGCTCCGTCACCTTCGGGGATGACTCCAAAGGAACTATCATCGGTATAGGTAACATTCAAATTGGTGCATCTCCTATTATAGAGAATGTTGTTTTAGTAGATGGTTTGAAACATAATTTGCTTAGCATTAGTCAACTTTGTGACCGTGACTTAAAGTTGTTTTTGATGATTCTTCTTGCAAGATTTTTGATGTTAAATCAGATGTTTGTATTCTTACCGGTTTTCGTGATAATAATGTTTATATTATTGACATGCTTATTTAGATTGTTCTACTAAATGCTTGAATGCTTTTGATGAAAATTCTTGACTTTGGCATAGAAGATTAGGACATGCATCTTTTGACCATCTTGCTAGAATTAATTCTAAGGATTTAGTAAAGGGTATACCTTGCTTGAAGTTTGAGAAAGACCGCATTTGTGGTGCGTGCCAACTTGGAAACAAACCAAGTCTTCCTTCAAACCAATTAGGATATCATGACTACTAGGCCCTTAGAACTAATTCATATGGATCTTTTGGACCAACACAAACTAAAAGTTTAAATGGTAGTAGATTTGCATTTGTTTTAGTTGATGATTTTTTCCGTTTCACTTGGGTTTTCTTCTTGCAAAGTAAAGATCAACATTTTCATATTTCAAATTTTTCGAAAAAGGGTTGAAAAAGAAAAAGGTTTTTCGATTTTGAGAATAAGGAGTGATAGAGGTGGTGAGTTTGTTAACCAACTCTTCATGACTTATTGTGATGAAAAGGGAATCAAGCATGAAATGTCTTGTCCTAGGACTCCACAACAAAATGGAGTTGTAAAAAGGAAAATAGAACACTTCAAGAGATGGCTAGGACAATGATAAGTGAATATGACCTCCCTCAATATTTATGGGCCGAGGCCGTAAACACCGCATGCTATATTTTAAATCGTATTTATGTGTGTAAGAATTCTTCCAAAACATCTTTTGAAATGTATCATTCTAGAAAATCAAATGTTGCATATTTTAAAGTTTTTGGATGCAAGTGTTTTGTTTAAATACTAAGGAGAATTTGGGTAAGTTTGATGCTAAGGCTTATGAAGCTATCTTTGTTGGATATTCTTCTACTAGCAAAGCATATAGAGTTTTTAATAGATCTTCACTTACTATTGAAGAAACCATGCATGTTAAGTTTGAAGAATCTAATGTGGTTGTTGAGAATGTTGTAGAGATTGAACCATTAGGTGAAGACATGGAGAGACTATCCTTGAAGGACTCACCCGCTCAAGAAGAAAAGCAAAAATCAATTGGTGATGTTCAAGAGGATAAAGAGGAAAGCTCTCAACCGCTTCCTAAAGCTTGGAGATACGCTTCAAATCATCCTAAGGAGCTCATCTTGGGTGATGCATCTAAAGGAGTCACAACACGCTCCAAACTCCATGACCTATGTGGTAACTTTGCTTTCATTTCTCATTTTGAACCAAAGGCATTCTCGAAGCCGAGACGGACCCATATTGGTTGCTTGCCATGCAAGAGGAACTCAATCAATTTGAGCGCAACCAAGTTTGGCACCTTGTTCCTAAGCCCCACGATAGACCAATAATTGGTACTAAGTGGATCTTTAGAAACAAGATGGATGAGTCCGGAAATGTCATTAGGAATAAAGCTAGGTTAGTGGCCCAAGGTTACACTCAAGTTGAGGGAATTGACTTTGAGGAGACCTTTGCACCCGTAGCACGGCTTGAAGCCATACGGATGACACTAGCTTTTGCATCTTTCAAAAATTTTAAACTTTTTCAAATAGATGTGAAAAGTGAATTTTTAAATGGTTTTATTAATGAAGAAGTTTATGTTTCTCAACCTCCCGGTTTTGTTGATCATGTTCATCCCGATTTTGTTTTCAAACTTGATAAAGCTTTATATGGATTGAAACAAGCTCCTAGAGCTTGGTATGAAAGGCTTTCTAGTTTTCTAATTTCAAATGATTTTGTTAAGGCAAAGTAGACACAACTCTATTTACTAAGCATGTTGATAATGATATATTAATTGTGCAAATTTATGTAGATGATATAATTTTTGGTTCTACTAATGAGCTTTTATGCAAGGATTTTGAAAAGGTCATGCAACTTGAATTTGAAATGTCTTCAATGGGTGAGCTTAATTTCTTCCTTGGACTCCAAATCAAGCAATTACAAAACGGGACGTTCATAAGTCAAGCCAAGTACGCAAAGGAACTTATAAAGAAGTTTGGACTTGAAGGCTCAAAGACTTGCAACACTCCCATGGCAACTACAACCAAGCTTGATAAAGATGACCAAGGAAAAATGTTGATATTATTATATAGAAGCATGATAGGAAGTCTTTTATATTTAACGGCAAGTAGGCCGGATATCATGTTTAGTGTGTGTCTTTGTGCTAGATTTCAATCGTGTCCTAAAGAGTCCCATCTTATTGCGGTAAAACGCATTATTCGTTATATTAAGGGCACTATTGGGATGGGTCTTTGGTATCCGAAAACCGAGATTTCTCAATGACGAGTTATTCGGATGCCGACTATGCGGGTTGTAGAGTAGATAGAAAGAGTACTAGTGGGACATGTCAATTTCTTGGTAATTGTCTTGTTTCATGGTCCTCTAGGAAACAAAATTCCGTAGCACTCTCAACCGCCGAGGCGGAGTATGTTGCCGCGGGGGCTTGTTGTGCACAAGTCCTTTGGATGAAACATACTCTCCTTGATTTTGATTTGCATTTTGATCATATAAAAATATTTTGTGATAATACTAGTACTATACACATGACTAAGAATGCAAATCAACATAGTAAGACCAAGCACATTGAGATTAGATATCACTTTCTTAGAGATCATTTTGAGAAAGGAGATATAGATATTGATTATGTTTCTACGGATTTACAACTAGCCGATATTTTCACCAAACCACTTGATTTTGCTAGATTCTCATTTATTTGTGGAGAACTTAATGTTTGTGTTATTGAATAGACATGTTTTTCATAACCCTTTTTGATGTATGACAAATAGGGGGAGAATAAGTTTACATGGACAAAAATAAATTTATATGGTCTTGGTTCCATATGAGTTTATATGAGTTTATATATGTTTTTGTTGTCTTGTTTTGTTTTCATGCGTTTTTGCGAATTCTTGTGTTATTCATATAGCATAATTTGAGGGGAGTTTTCTCCTCCCCTATATTTTTGTTTATAGCCTATTTGTTTTGTCATCATCAAAAAGGGGGAGATTGTTGGCCCAAGAGGTTACACTCTCCAATTGTTTTGTGTTTTGACGATGACAAACCAAATTAGTGCTATTTGGTATTAATAAATTTGCTTAAGATAAGTTTCAGGATAAGTACCATGTTTGGAGGGCATTGCTTGCTATTGCAACAACTTCTAGGTTCATAAAGCTATGAAGGCATATTGCACATCAAGGAAGGATCATAGAAGAAGAAGGCTCTAGCAAGAAAGCATGGCTCAAAGACTTGAAGCTTGCTCAAGAAGTCTTT
>JAVJIF010025814.1:0-69947 GCA_038442645.1 Agave tequilana | reverse complement strand
GATTTTGAAGATTTTGTAATTTAATTTGGAAATTTTTTAGAAAATCATAGAAAATCTAAAACATTAGAAAAGATGTTTCAAACTAAATTGGCCAAATCTGATTACCGAAAAGATAAAATCGAGCAATACACTAGGATCGGGTACTCGGTTCAGACTAGGGTAGACTCTGAGTTCACGATTCCAGATCCAATGCAAAATGATTGCATAATTATTCATAAAGCAAAAACAAATACGGAAGTAAATCGAGAAATATGATCGAGAACTTGAATACGTAACTAAGTACGTATTCCGTGAATGGGGTGTTACATTCTATCCACCTTACAAAAATTTCGTCCTCAAAATTTCGACAAAGGGAAGATGAACACAGAAAGGACAGAGACGAGGATTATACAAATTAAGTTATGATTAACAAAGGTCATCTCATGACTGACTGATCAATACTCTAGGCCTAGACGTCTTCTGTACCTCCTATCGTATTAATCTTCGGACGGTGCCATATCAATACAGATCTAATAAGTGTTAATAAGAGAATTCTGCTAGAAGAAGATAATTAAGATTCTAAATGGTTCAATTGGACTACCCGATCTTTCTGAGAGTGATAAGATAAGCTAAATATAAGTAGAGTCTCCAAACTTCCCTGAAGATTTTAACCAAATTGTGATCTGAATCCCGTGTTTGCCTGACACAATAATAACTGAAATACCGTATAGCTGAACTATCTCTCTCATATAATTATTTGCCAAACTTCTATACACTGACCTATTTAGAATAGTTAAAATAAGCTGGATTCAAAACTGGCCAACTTTCACTGCTTGAATTTTGCTAGAATTGACGGAGATTACTCCCTTTAAATAGACGAGACCCCAAATATGATACTTACCTGTTCAGGACTCATACTTATTCTACGTGACATGACGTTGTTCTCAGCGAAGAATCTATAATAAGATTACTAGATACTCTATATACTCTCTGTCACTCTAGAAAATATACTCTCTATCACTCTAGAAATAGATCATAATATTGTAGATAAAGAAACCTGATAATTGATCGTAGATACATAAATGAAGAACAACCGATAATAATGAGTTCTGAATACTAGGAGCCGATAACTCTGAAAGTCATAACCAAGAATATAGAACAACTATTTCTGAATGTTAACTCGACTATAAATGAAATACTTAGAGAATACCCAAGCTCTGCAAGGTGGGCCAAATAGATCATCGGTAAAGATTATGACAAGTTGTTCAGACACAGCAAGAAAACCCGGTTTATTAAATCCATGTAAATAAGTCAGGTGGGGGAAATCTGGGAAACAAGGTGATAATTGTGATTATTATCTATATTTTGTATCACTTTTATACCTCTTTTGTTACACATTTAATACTGTATGGGTGTTTTTGTTTAAGTTTATGTAGAAACTAAGTCAAGAGCACAAATTAGAGAAAAGAGATGAAAAAGTAGAAATTGATGTTAAAGAGATAATTGCAGCAGTATATTTCAAGATTCAGACATCCAAAGACCTAATAGACTTGTCAAAAGAGTCTATAAAATATAAAAAAGCATTTAACAAAAGTTTAAGATCAAAACAAGTTAAATTTTTGTTGGATAGCCGAATTTTCAGCTGCTTGTCCACTGTTCAACAGAGAGTAGAAATCTGTTTCAGACTCGAATTTAGACTAAACACCTTTAGTATTTTGATCATAACTTTCACTACATGTATCTAATTTTGATAATTAAAGATGCTACATAAAGAAGACTTAAAGGGATATAATTCGTCTGTTGACACTATTTCCTAATTTAGTCATTTATAAAGCCGTATTCAGCAATCAACGTCAGTTATTTGCAGATCAATTCAGAATGAATTCCCATAACAAACTGAAGTAGATTAGAAATCCTAATGTGTTCCTGATTGAATTCGCTATGAGATCTATATAAAGGGCTGGAATCTCTTGTAATTGTATGAATCTCATCAATCTCTCATTACTCTCATCATAGAAATAAATTTACATTAGGGTTTTAGATTTCAGTTTCTTGACTTTTGAAGGAAAAATTCTTACATATTGAAGTTGAAGAAAAATAACAAGGAGGCATCATCTAGAGTTCCTAAATTGGTGTTTTCTAATCTCTTTCTCCTACTAATTTAATATTTCATGAAGTTCATATTATTTATCATGTTTTGCATCATTTCAAATGTGAACTAATTCTCCATAACTAGGGCATTGATGTAGGCTAAAATATGATGATATAATCTTTTTGCTTTGTGCTATTTTATTATTTTGTTCTTCAAGTTAAATATTTGCATGTTACGTTTCTATTCTTACTTTTTGTTTGTTATTAATTGGTGGCCAACAATTATACGGATGGTGAGATTTGAGACCGAGAGGGAGATAACCTAGCATAGTATCATAAGAGCAGAACCACAACTTGGCACGATGAGGCAAAGAAGTTGTGCAATCATACAGAAAAATCTCCCTATTTAATACTTCTTCTAACTTGTAAATCTACTGGATCGAGAGATTGTAGGTTCTTGAATTAGAAGATAAAATTAGTATTACTCGAGAGAGAATACTAATTCGGTTAAGGACTTTCGATTGTTAACATGAATAGTTAGAATTCATTATCACAAGCACAATTTTATATTTATTTATTTTCTAAAATCAATTGCCCTAGTAATTTTATCTGATAAAAATTAACTCTTTTAGTTTCTTGTTAGTAGTTTAAATTAAATCATCTTTATAATTAATTATTCAAATAAAATTAGAAAAAATTAGTTTGGTACTCAATAGACATCAATCCTCGTGGGAACGATACTCTACTCACTACTTTATTAATTGTAAATGATTGGTGCACTTGCCATTCACAATATCAAGTTTTTAGCGTCGTTGCTGGGGATTGTTTGCTTCTTATTGATATCAATGATATTTTATACTAGTTTTAATTTGAATTTAGATTGCAAATCTAACATCTAAAAATTTTATTTTATAAGCTGCAGAAGACGCTATCCCAAAAGTTACAAGAGTTCGGTCGGGCAGCCGAAATTTTGGCTACACAGTTGACCTATAGTGGAGACAAGGGAGGATCATTCAGGAACTGCTTTCTGATTGATTTATGAATGGTATAGGGTGCTAAAATTTCATACTCTTGATCTAGAGATCGACAGGACCTTACGACACTTATTTAAAGAGAAGAAAGTTCGAGAAGCGGTGATGGCGTGCCAAGAAGAAAGAGGAGCGCTGAAGGATTATGCTATTCCTTTCTGATTGGAGTAACATCATGCATTAAGAAGCTGGCAACCCAAGCGGACAACTTCAAATTGAAGATTGGGTTGTTTCGGATGGTGCAAAATGATTGTCAATTTTGAGGTCTTCTCAATGATGATCCGTATGAGCATATTGCAAACTTTTTAGAGATTTGTGATACACAACAATATAGCGGTGTGGCAGTGGAGAAGGTGAGATTGATGATTTTCCTTTCTCACTCAGAGATAAAGCATGAATATGGTTCAAATCTTTACCAAGGAATCAATTGCTACATGGGATGAGATGGCAAACAAATTCCTTACCAAATACTTTCCACTCATGAAATCAACAAAATTTCGAGATGATTCATAACGTTTATTTGATATTGAATCTATTTATGATGCTTGGGAAAGATACAAAGGCTTGATTAGGAAAGTTTTAAATCATGGTCTCCCCAATTGGTTGGAGATCCAATTATTTTATAATAGGCTACAACTAAAGACAAAGATGATGGTTGATGCGGCGGCCGGTGGAGCACTTATATGAAAATATAGAGATGAAGCCTACGAGCTGTTGGAGGACATAGCGTCGAATGATTATCAATGGCAAAATGAAAAAGCGATGCCAGAGACGGTTACGGGAATGCATAGACCTAATGATATCACAACAATTCATGTCCAACTTGCATCATTAACAAAGCAAATGGGTGCCCTCAATCACCAACAACACCTATCGCTGCAAGAGAAGAAATTAAGCTTAGAAACCGTAATGGAGCAACTTGCTGTAACTATGCACACTTTCATGGCGACTACCGAGACAAAGATAGAAAATCAAGAAGCCCGCATCAGAAATCAAGCATCATCTATAAACAATCTGGAACTTTAGGTGGGGCAAATTGCTACTCTACTCTCAACAAGATCAAGAATCACTACCAAGCAATGCTGATAAATTTCAAAAGAGCAAGTACATATGATTAGCTTAAGGAGCGGGAAGCAATTGGAGTAGGTACAGAAAGAGTCTTCTGAAATAGTACATCAGAAAGATATTAAAGAAGAAGCAGAAGATAACCAAAGAAAGATAGGCCAGAGCAGAGAAGAATTTTCATATGCGCATCCAAAATTCGGCCAAACAGCCGAAACACATTGGAATCTAAGCCTAATCCAAATCCTGCAGTGAAGCCCAGTCAAGTCATATGTTCCTTTACTATCATTTCCTCAGAGACAAAGGATGAGCAGTTTTTACTATTTCTGAATATTTAAAAAAAATTACACATTAATATTCTTTTTGTAGATGCTTTAGCACAAATGTCGAAGTATGCCAAGTTTATGAAAGATATCCTGAATAACAAAAGGAAGATATAAGAACATGGTACGGTAATGCTAAATGAGGGGTGTAGTGCTATCCCACAAAACAAACTACTTCCTAAGCTTACGGATCCAGAGAGTTTTTCTCTATCTCAGATTATAGGAAGCTTAAAATTCGACAATATTTTCTGTGATCTTAGTGCAAGTATAAATTTAATGCCTCTTTATTTTCAGGACATTGGGTTTGGAAGAACCGAAGCAGACTACTATCTCACTCCCATTGGCGGATAGATCAATAAAATACCTGCTTGGTGTTATTGAAGATGTGCTTGTTAAAGTCAACAAATTCTATCTCCCTGCAGATTTCATCATACTTGACATGGAGGAAGATAGTAATATTCCCCTCATATTAGGTCAATCTTTTTTAGCCACAGGAAGAACTTTGATTGATGTGGAAAAAAGAGAACTCATTCTTGGGTGCAAGATGAGTAAGTTACTTTCAAAGTTTTTAAAGCCATGCCACAACCATCGAATGTCGAGAAGTTCTTCAAAATTGATACCAAGGACAAGTAAGTAGTTTAAGTACCAAAAGAGGAGCCTCAAAAGTTGCTTAGCAAAGAGTCCAATCAGCCAAAGTCTACCAAGTCTAAGAATGCAAAAATTGAGAAGCAAAATTTCTACTTGAAAGCTGCACCACCAAACCAAATATGAAAGAAAGTCCTAATTTTTAAAAAAATTTATCGAGGTTAACACCTTCCATACACGAGCCTCCATGAAGATAAAAGAAAGTCTAGCTAAAGATTATAACTTAAAGCGCTTCTTGGGAAGCAACCCAAGTTTTCTAACCTTTATTTTTAGATTTTAGATTTTATTTTAGCTTTTTCTTACTTTATTTTATTTTCCGTACCATATACCTCAATCAAACCCAAATTCAAAATCAGATCTACAGGACGTACAAGCAAGATGATAGAAACAAGTGAACCAAAAGCCAAAACCAACAGAGCTAGAAGTTCGGTTAGGCAGCCGATATTTCGGCTGGACAGCTGAAGAAAAATTTGTGGATCCAAATTCTGAAATTTTCTAGGTGATTTCTTTCCTATTAATGAATGTTTATAATTTTTTATTTATTTAATAGACATGAGTAATTTTTGATATAGAATTTGTTCATGATTGTCTAGGAATTAAAAAAAAAAATTGGGAGGTGATATATATTTGTGATTTGCATGGATTACTATTTCATCTTGCTTTGCATGAGGACATGCCAAGGTTTAGATATGCGGAAGAGGTCTAGGATTTTATTTTTCTTTTTCTTTATTTTTAGGTTAATTTTTTTTAGTTTTTTATTTCTTTTGTTTTTTAGATTTTTACTAGATCTCTCTTTTTCTTTTACTAACTAAAAAAATTTAAATTTTCATAATTTTATCTAGTTTTAAGAGATTTAGTGACCATATAGTTTGAATTCGATAGGGATACCAACTTGATAGATTCTCTAATTCTTTGAGATGAGATGAAAAATAAATTCCCTAATTCTTTGAGAAGAGATGAAAATTTTGAAAATTGAATACCATCTAGAATTTATTTACGTGAATATGCATCTTATCTATACTTACACATTGGTTTAAGTTTGGGATAATGAGATTATTTAAAACTTGAAAAAAAATAAAAAAAGAAAAAAATTATTGATTAGCTAGAACTTTGGCCTCAAGAAGCCTTTGTATTTAGGCGAAAGATAGTTAGGAAGTTGAAAAAATATAAAAAAAAATATATTTATTAACAAGTCTAATGATCAATTAGTTTAGTATCTTAGCCTCAAGAATCCTTGATATTTACACCAAAGATAATTAGATAAGTTATATGTATGAAAAAAGAAGTGCTTAAAGGGCAACGAGTGGTAATACTTTGGAACTTCTATATTGTAAAAAAAAGAGTTTAAGTATGAAAAGTTTGAATCAAAATTTCAAGTTAAGAGCTATCACATGTTCACAAAGATGCATAGGATTGGAAAAACTTAGGAAAGATGGTGGGATATATTAGGATTTAAATTTCTAGGATAAGAAGATGGGATTTCTTAATAAGAGATTTAATTTTAAAATGACTGTTTATGAAAACTATTGATCTTATTTGCTATTGATACTTATTGAACAAAAAATATTTTTTCTTATTTTTTTTTTCTTTATTTTCCAATTATTCTTATTTTTCTTTATCCTTATTTCTTAATCTCTTTATATTCTTTCCTTCGAATTTTGTGTGTATATTCACTGCAAACCCTCACGAGACAACACTCATCTACTAGGATAATCTAGGAGTTTAATGGCTTGTTGCACGTGCTAAGTGCAACCGTGATTCCTACAAAAGTGAGTTAGAATTTTTTATTTTATTTTTAGGATTTTTCTTTTCTTTTTAGATTAGGATTTTGCTCAAGGACTAGTAAAAGTTAGGTATGAGGGTGTGATAATTGTGATTATCATCTGTATTTTATACCACTTTTATACGTCTTTTGTTACACATTTAATACTGCATGGGTGTTTCAGTTTAAGTTTATGCAGAAATTAGGTAAAGAATACAAATTAGAGAAAAGAGATGAAAAAGCAGAAAATCGATGTTAAAGAGATGATTGCAGCAGTATATTTCAAGATTCAGACATCCAGAGATTTAATAGACTTTTCAAAAGAGTCTATAAAATATGGAAAAGAATCTAACAAAAGTTTGAGGTCAAATCAGGTCAAAATTCAGCTAGATAACCGAATTTTCGGCTGCCTGACTGTCTACTGTTCAACAGATAGCAGAAATCTGTTTTAGACTCCGATTTTAGACTGAACATCTTTTGGTATTTTGATCTTAACGTTCGCTACAGGTATCCAATTCTGATGATTCAACATACTAAATAAAGAAGATTTAAAAGGCTACAATTTGTCTGTTGACACTATTTTCTAATTCTGTATTTTATCAAGCCGTATTCAGTAATCAACGTCAGCTATTTGTAAATCAATTCAGGATTGAATTCCCATACCAAACTAAAGTAGGATTAGAAGTTCTAATGTGTTCGTGATTGAATTATCTCTGAGGTCTATATAAATGGTGCAATTTCTTGTAATTGTATGAAGATCATCAATCTCTCATTACTCTCATCATAGAAATAAATTTTATATTAGGGTTTTAGATTTCAGTTTCTTGACTTTTGGAGAATATATTCTACATATTGAAGTTGAAGAAGAACAACAAAGAGGCATCATCTAGAGTTCCTAAATTGGTGTTTTCTAATCTCTTTCTCCTTCTAATTTATTATTTCATGCAGTACATATTATTTATCATGTTTTGCATCTTTTTAAATATGAACTAGTTCTCTATAGTTAGGGCATTAGTGTAGGCTAAATATTATGACGATATAATCTTGTTGCTTTGTGCTATTTTACTGTTTTGTTCTTCAAGTTAAATATTTGCATGTTAAGTTTTTATTCTTAATCTTTTTGTTATTAATTGGTGGCCAACAATTATACGATGGTTAGGTTTGAGATCGAGAGGAGATAACCTAGTATAGCACCATAGGAATAGAAATCACAACTTGGCATGTTGAGATGAAGAAGTTGTGCAATCATATAGAAAAAATACCCCGTATTTAATACTTCTTCTAACTTGTAAATCTACTAGAATTAGTATTTCTCGAGAGAGAATATTAGTTAGGTTATGGACTTTTGATTATTAACATGAATAGTTAGAATTCATTAGCACAAGTACAATTTTATATCTGATTATATTTGCTGAAATCAATTGCCTTAGCACTTTTATCTTATAAAAATAAACTCTTTTAGTTTCTTTTTAGTAGTTTAAATAAAATCATCTTTTTAATTAATTTTCAAATAAAATTAGAAAAAATTAGTTTGGTACTTGATTAATCTCTAATTTGCATAATTTTTATCACATCCGCATATTTATTTGGTATAAAATTCTGCTAATAAAGCTTTGCTTTCTTGATTCTACGTCCATGATGTATAATGAAGAAGAAGACCCTAAATCACTATTTAATTGGTGATTAAAGGCCTGTTAACATATCCATTGACCTAGGATGCTGATTCTGTCAAAATCAGGGGCTGCAAACCAGAAACCGGGCACAGAAACTGACAGGAGACAAACAGGACAGCGCGCGGCTCAAAGCGCTGCGCGCGCGCGACACCACATAGCCGCGGAAACGCGGCCCTAGCCATGTTTCCACGGCCGTACGGCCGCGGCACATGCCTGGCTTCGGGCAAGGGGTTGTCCCCCTGGTGCCTATAAATACCCCCTTTGGGTTTCAGAGTAGGAGATATATAGAGTTTAGAGTAGTTTTTTCATTCTATGTTGTAGTTTAGCTTAGGTTAGGTTAGTTCTTCTTCTTCCTCTTTGTATTTTTCATTTTTTTAGATCTTGCATTAGGAGAAAGAGTGATACATGAGTGAAATGCAAGAGTGCTTGTAATAGAAGGTGACAAGCTATGAAAGGTGCTCTTTTTACCTCTCTTTATTTTCTATCTAACTTCTTTTACATGTTTAGCTAGTCTTTTCTCTCATGGCAACTAACTACTAACCACCAACTAGTCTAACTTCTTATTTGATAATCTACTTGAATCTAATAGCCTCTACTTGGCCTTGCTCTTGCAAGAGCCGTTGATGGCTCATGATGATGGATCTAACACTCTAACTTCCTAACTCTCTAACGAGCTAACATTACTTTACTCCATTCTTACTTTTAGTTTTGATGGTTTAAGTGTAGCTTGAACTTATTATGTTGAGTTTGGATGTGATGAGTTACATATGGGCCATGCTTTGTGAAGCTCTTGAACCAAAGACTAGTGATGGCCAATGATACATGTGAGGCAACTATCACTAAGAGGTTAGCATGTTGGTGGAGTCATTAGTAGTTAGTAGCTGTGAGTTTTCTTTCTTTTTCACTTTGTTTTAGAAATCTCAAAAACTACAAATACCATTCTTTTCTATGTTTCCTACTTCTTCGTATTTTACCGTACTTCTTCTTTCATTCTTTATTTTCTTTCTTTTCATTCTTTAAAACTTTGAAGAACCGTTAAATACACGTGAATATACCGTGTAAGCTTCTATCGTCTCCCGTCCATGTGGATTCGACTCGTTTTAGCCTCTATGCTATAGCGGAAGTATCAAGGAAACCAAAGCACATACTTTACATATCAATTTCAAAACATATACTTATTGTGCGCGATTTTCCTCGATCACTACTCAATATACATCAATCTTCATAGGAACGATACTCTACTCACTACTTTATTGCTTGTAAACGATTGGTGCACTTGCCATTCTCAACATCAAGTTTTTGGCACCGTTGCCGAGGATTGTTTGCTTCTTATTGATATTAACGATATTTGATATTAGTTTTAATTTGAATTTAGACTGCAAATCTAACAACTAGACTTTCTATTTTACAAGCTGCAGAAGATGTTACCCCAAAAGCTACAAAAGTTCGGCTAGGCAACTGAAATTTTGGCTACGCAACCGACCTATAGTGGTGACATGGGAGGATCATTCAGGAACTACTTTCTGATTGATTTATGAAACGATCTAGGGGCGCTAAAATTTTATACTTGTGATCCAGAGATCGACATTACCTTAGGACGCATGTTTAAAGAGAAGAAAGATCCAAGGAAACCCTGTCACGCCCCGCTTCCCAAAATACATGGAATCGGAGCCGCGATGAAGGTCGGCGACGTATATACGCGAGGAAATACCCCACGCATACACGCTAAGCCTAAAGTAACCTGAACAAGCCATAAATCGAAACTATAATGGAACATGATTACTGCAATATCACATATAAGCATCCATGCATGATATCATATAAATGAAAAAGTAGAATAGCAACTGAATCCAATATATCAAGAAAAAGGAAATAACAGGAAGGAAAGAGAGATGAGAATACCAGAATCAGAGAGAGACTCAAACTCCTCGCAATATGTATGGTCTCATCGAACACCTGACAATAGAAACAAAGCGTCCAATATCTGGACGTGCAAATCCAGGGTCGTCAGAAAGCGACCTAGTGAGTGTGTATATAAAGAGGACTGCTCGTCATATAAACAATGTGCACAGAATAATAACAAGATAAATTGCAGACAGAAAATAATTAAATAACATGATAAAAAACACTGAATAATAATAATATGAATAAGCGTGCAGATAAAAGACAAGTAAAACTACTGTAAACAAACAACTGATGTCAAGATGTGCAATCTAATATATGTCACTAGTCTTGATATAATCTGGTCATGTGTACAATAAGGCAGGGTATCAATTCAGGATATAACACCTGATTAAATGATTTATTATTATAATTGGAGAATATGAATGTATTGCATTTGATTATTCAATAATAATCATTAGTGTCCTTTGTTATTCTTGTCCCTTTCCCACCGGCGTCCCACAACACCGACAGTTCACACTAGAGCCCGCACTTCCAGTAGAACTCATCCGAACTCCGATATGCGGGTACCATTATTCGAATAGGGGAGAGACCAAATAATATATGCTCATGGCGTTATCATCATACAGGTATGTGTGGTGTTAATATGCACTGAGAATGCTTATCACACTAACACCAGGCGGCACAATCAGGAGGGAGTCCTACAGATTCAAGAGGTGGCCCCCACAGATTCAAGAGGTGGCCCCCACCACGTGTATGGTTTGACACTTTGCTCTGAGGGAAATGGATTCTAGAGGTGGCCCCCACAGATTCAAGAGGTGGCCCCCACCACGTGTGTGGTGTGGCACTTTGCTCCGTGTGGCACTTAGTTCCATTCAGGACCCACCGGACGCTAGCACGATTGTGGGATACATCCTCGTCATCCCGACACCAGGCGGCATGCTCCGCCGGACGCCGGTCTGACTGTGCTATTAACAGGGTAACAGTGCATGGGACATGAGTACAGGGGATATAGGAGTTCAGGGTACAGGAGTACTAGATGTCTGGTAACAGTATTATAGTCATGCTAAGGTCCCCGTAAAAGTGATAATCATTAATGTCAAATCTGGTAACTAATACACATAAAATCTACTATTAATCTCAAACACAACCTATATAACCCTCAAGATCCGACCCGAATCAAGTCACAATCTAAAGTGTATTAAAACTAGGCCTAAGCCAACAACGACAACTACCAACACATGAAATAACGCTAATACAATCTCATATCAACTGCATAATTAAAGTGAGCAATCATGGTGTCTCATGAAGTAATATAAGTAGCCAAACTGATAACATATAACAGAAAACCACATGAAATGATAAGTGTAACATGTAAACGCATACCGACGACGGGAAATGAGGAAATACACAAGAACGAACACCAACAACACAATTAAATAAATTAAACAAAAAGGTGAAACACTCACAAAATAGAATTTAATAAAATTAAATAAAGAAGTGAAACACTCACCTGAGCTAGATCACAATCCAAAGCACTGCAAATCCTAGAATCCCGATAAATCTACATAAAGTATTTCAATAGAAATTGTTAATTAACTTAAGGTTGGGAGTATGATCCTCTGGATTACATGAAATTAATAGGTTTAATTTGACTAATTTTAAATCTTCTTTTATTGGGTTTTTAAAGGCTTTTTAACATTAAATTTCTTAACGGGTTCGAATTTACCATTTAACAAAACTGACTTTAAAGGGGGTAATTTGATTTAATTTATGTTGCTATTCTTATGAAAATTTCATCATGAAAAGTAAAAGTAGTGTAGATTGTTGTTTATATTTTTCTCTATTTTTTTGATATTTTTAACTAATTATTTTAATTATTTTTCTGCATGTTAACAAGTCTGAAATTTTCTGTTGGGTCAGATTTTGTTGTGCGAGTGTGGATCCAAAAGATACAACCCATGCAGTACTGGGCTGGAAACAGGCTGTGGGCCTTAGCCAAAATAAAAGATTTTTTTTATTGGAAAATTGTTGTCCAGCTTGGCCAAACCCGGGCCAGGCCCGCCCAGGCTAGGCCGGGTCTTGTCCAGCCGTTTAAAATTTTTTTTAATTATTATAAGGGAGTGTGCTTCGGAGGTGCTGCACAGGGGCTGTCCCTGTGTAGCCCAGCCTGCAACCAGCGGGCTCAGCCTGGGCCAGGACTAGCCCAGCCCTGGCGGGCCAGGGCCAGGCCAGGCCCGGTCTGCCCTGCTGTGCAGCGCCTGCTCTCGGCCAAGCCGAGAGCAGTGCTTCATTTTTTTTCTTTTTCTTTATGATGATGAAGAAATTTCTGAAAAGGGGATCTAAGCATGATACTTCAATTTAATTATAACTTTTAATTCATACAAATTTTATTCTATTTAGATTTTCAGTTTCATAAAAGGGGGATTTTTAAATCATGTTATGTTATCAAATTCTAATTCATATAAACTGATTTAGATATAGGGGAGATCTAGGTTTCATAACAAAAAAGAATCTTAATCATGCTATTTCAATTAATATTTTAATTCATAAAAATTAAAATTTTACTTACTTGAGTTGTTCCTCCTTGCTTTCTCCTTAATCTTGTACCTCAAAACCCCTTTTCGTTCACGATCCGCTTGAGGGTTCACGATCCGGTTGAGGAGAAGGAAAGATGGAAGTGGGGAAAGTTAAATTAGGGTTTTCTCTTGAGGTAGAAGAGAAAGAAGGAGTTTGGGTCTTTATATATGTTATTAGAGATTTTAGAAACCCAAATTCTAATTAGGTTTAAATTGCTTAATTTAGTAGTTAGGATTTTAATTAGGATTAGTTAATATTTATGAAAAGATTTGATGACATAGGATTTGGATTAGGATTAGGATTGGGTTTTGGGTTAATGAATAAGGATCTCATGGTAATGAGTTTTGGGCTTTAATTAAAAGAAATAAGTAATATAAGAATAAAAAAATAGATAGTGGGCTTATGAGCTTAGTTTTTGGGTTTAAAGAAAAATAGAAGAAGGAGAAGGAAAAAAATAAAAATAAGAAGTGGGCTTGGCTGATGTGGGCTTAGTATAAAAGGGAAAAGAAAATAAAAAAAAGGAGAATGGGTTGAGCTTATTGGGCTTGGATGAAAATAATAATACTAGCCCATTAATAATAATTTAAAATAACTAAATATAAGCAATAAGAGTCTACAAGGCATTAATAATAATAATAATACTAATAATGATAATAAATCAAGTTAATTAATAATAATAAGATAATAGGTACCATCAGGCAAATATTTAAAAATAGTTATATGTTAAATAGGGGATATTACATTCTACCCACCTTAACAAAAATTTCGTCCTCAAATTTCGATAAAGTAGCGAATGATAAAATCAAGTTAAAAGAGAAGATAAGGCTTTCACGCCGCTTCTCACTGCATCATGGGTCCACTCGCTTCGCTGCGCGCTCTGATCTCTGCGACCGACTTCAAAATGGAGTGATCAAACTCAGGAGGTAAAATCAGGAAAACAGAATCGAAAAGTGGATAGGAATCAAGATGGAACCCATATTACTCTAGAAAAAGAGTTGGAATTAGGGATATCAAAAGATTCAAGAGATGGATCCCAAAAGAGAGAACGATCAATTTCAAATGGAGTCAATATCATCGTATGGATAGTATATATATATTGCAGTATAAATATAACTTGTTTTAAGTTACTGGTATGAACTAGGTCTATCTTGCAAAATAAAAGTTAAAGATCAAGATCGCAAGTCGAAAACCTGGCTCTGATACTAAGGAAACCCTGTCACGCCCCGCTTCCCAAAATACATGGAAACGGAGCCGCGACCAAGGTCGGCGATGTATATACGCGAGAAAATACCCCACACATACACACTAAGCCTAAAGTAACCTGAACAAGCTATAAATCGAAACTGTAATGGAACATAATTACTGCAATATCACATATAAGTATCCACACATGATATCATATAAATGAAAAAGTAGAATAGCAACTGAATCTGATATATCAAGAATAAGGAAATAACAGGAAGGAAAGAGAGAAGAGAATACCAGAATCAGAGAGAGAGACTCAAGCTCCTCGCAATATATATGGTCTCATCGAACACCTGACAATAGAAACAAAGCGTCCAATATCTGGACGTGCAAATCTAAGGTCGTCAGAAAGCGACCTAGTGAGTGTGTGTGTAAAGAGGACTGCTCGTGTATATAAACAATGTGCACAGAATAATAACAAGATAAACTACAGACAGAAGATAACTAAATAACATGATAAATAAACAACTGAATAACAATAACATGAATAAGCGTGCAGATAAAAGACAAGTAAAACCACCGTAAACAAACAACTGATGTCAAGGTGTGTAACCTAGCATATGTCACTAGTCTTGTATATAATCTGGTCATTTGTACAATAAGGCAGAATATCAATTCAGGACATAACACCTGATTAAATGATTTATTATTATAATCGGAGAATATGAATTTATTGCATTTGAGTTATTCAATAATAATCATTAGTGTCCCTTGTTATTCTTGTCCCTTTCTCACCGGTGTCCCACAATACCGACAGTTCACACTAGAGCCCGCACTTCTAGTAGAACTCATCCGAACTCCGATATGCGGGTACCATTATTCGAATAGGGGAGAGACCAAATAATATATGCTCATGGCGTTATCATCATACAGGTATGTGTAGTGTTAATATGCACTGAGAATGCTTATCACACTAACACCAAGCGGCACAGTCAGGAGGGAGTCCTACAGATTCAAAAGGTGGCCCCCACAGATTCAAGAGGTGGCCCCCACCACGTGTATGGTTTGGCACTTTGCTCCATGTGGCACTTTGCTCTGAGGGAAATGGATTCTAGAGGTGGCCCCCACAGATTCAAGAGGTGGCCCCCACCACGTGTGTGGTGTGGCACTTTGCTCCGTGTGGCACTTAGTTCCATTCAGGACCCACCGGACGCTAGCACGATTGTGGGATACATCCTCGTCATCCCGACACCAGGCGGCATGCTCCGCCGGACACCGGTCTGACTGTGCTATTAACAGGGTAACAGTGCATGGGACATGAGTATAGGGGATACAGGAGTTCAGGGTACAGGAGTACTAGATGTCTGGTAACAGTATTATAGTCATGCTAAGGTCCCCGTAAAAGTGATAATCATGAATGTCAAATCTGGTAACTAATACACATAAAATCTACTATTAATCTCAAACACAACCTATATCAACCTCAAGATCCGACCCGAATCAAGTCACAGTCTAAAGTGTATTAAAACTAGGCCTAAGCCAACAACGACAACTACCAACACATGAAATAACGCTAATACAATCTCATATCAACTACGTAATTAAAGTGAGCAATCATGGGTGTCTCATGAAGTAGTACAAGAAGCCAAACTGATAACATATAACAGAAAGCCACATGAAATGATAAGTGTAACTTGTAAACGCATACCGACGACGGGAAATGAGGAAATACACAAGAACGAACCCCCACAACACAATTAAATAAAATTAAACAAAAAGGTGAAACACTCACAAAATAGAATTTAATAAAATTAAACAACGAAGTGAAACACTCACCTGAGCTAGATCACAATCCAAAGCACTGCAAATCCTAAAATCCCGGTAAATCTACATAAAGTATTTCAATAGAAATTGTTAGGATCTTTTATTTATTTAATCTTGATTAATTAAGTTAAGGTTGGGAGTATGATCCTCTGGATTACATGAAATTAATAGGTTTAATTTGACTAATTTTAAATCTTCTTTTATTGGGTTTTTTAAAGGCTTTTTAACATTAAATTTCTTAATAATGGTTCGAATTTACCATTTAACAAAACTGACTTTAAAGGGGGGTAATTTGATTTAATTTATATTTCTATTCTTATGAAAATTTTATCATGATAAGTAGAAGTAGTGTAGATTGTTATTTTATTTTTCTCTATTTTTCTGATATTTTTAACTAATTATTTAATTATTTTTCTGCAGGTTAACAAGTCTGAAATTTTCTGTTGGGTCGGATTTTATTGTGCGGGTGTGGATCCAAAAGATACAACCCATGCAGTACTGGGCTGAAAACAGGCTGTGGGCCTTATCCAAAATAAAAGATTTTTTTTTATTGGAAAACTGCTGCCCAACCCGGCCAGACCCCGGCCAGGCCCGCCCAGGCTAGGCCGGGTCTGGTCCAGCCTGTTTAAATTTTTTTTTTTAATTATTATAAGGGAGTGTGCTTGGGAGGTGCTGCACAGGGCTGTCCCTGGGAGATCTAAGCATGGTACTTCAATTTAATTATAACTTTTAATTCATACAAATTTTATTCTAATTAGATTTTTAGTTTCATAAAAGGGGGATTTTTAAATCATGATATGTTATCAAATTCTTATTCATATAAATGATTTAGATATAGGGGAGATCTAGGTTTTATAACAAAATAGAATCTTAATCATGCTATTTCAATTAAATATTTTAATTCATAAAAATTAAATTTGTACTTACTTGAGTTGTTCCTCCTTGCTTTCTCCTTAATCTTGTACCTCAACCCCTTTTCATTCACGATCAGCTTAAGGGTTCACGATCCGCTTGAGGAGAAATGAAAGATAGAAGTGGGGAAGTTGAATTAGGGTTTTCTCTTGAGGTAGAAGAGAAAGAAGTTTAGGTCTTTATATATGTTATTAGAGATTTTAGAAATCTGAATTCCAATTAGGTTTAAATTGCTTAATTTAGTAGTTAGGATTTTGATTAGGATTAGTTAATATTTACGAAAAGATTTGATGACATAGGATTTGGATTAGGATTAGGATTGGTTTTTGGGTTAATGAATAAGGATCTAATGGTAATGAGTTTTGGGCTTTAATTAAAAGAAATAAGTAATATAAGAATAAGAAAATAGATAGTGGGCTTATGGGCTTAGTTTTTGGGCTTAAAGAAAAATAGAAGAAGGAGAAGGAAAAAATGAAAATAAGAAGTGGGTTTGGCTCATGTGGGCTTAGTGTAAAAGGGAAAAGGAGACAAAAGAAAAAGGAGAATGGGTTGAGCTTATTGGGCTTGGATGAAAATAATAATACTGCCCATTAATAATAATTTAAAATAACTAAATATAAGCAATAAAAGTCTACAAGTCATTAATAATACTAATACTAATAATGATAATAAATCAAGTTAATTAATAATAATAAGATAATAGGTATCGTCAGGTAAATATTTAAAAATAATTATATGGTATTATTAAATATGGGATATTACAATGAATCCTTTCTTACTCAGAGAAAAAGCATGAATATGGTTCAAATCTATACCAAAGGAATCAATTGCTACATGGGACGAGATGGCAAACAAATTCCTTGAAATCAACAAAATTTCGAGGTGATATCATAAACTTTACCCAATTTGATACTGAATCTATTTATGATGCTTAGAAAAGATACAAGGACTTGATTAGGAAAGTTCCAAATCATGGTCTCCCCGATTGGTTGGAGATCCAATTCTTTTATAACGGGGTACAACTGAAGACAAAGATGATGGTTGATGAGGTGGCCGGTTTGAAGACTTATGGGAAAAGATAGAGATGAAGGCTACGAGCATTTGGAGGAGATGACGTTGAATGGTTATCAATGGCAAACTTAAAAAGTGACACCGGAGAAGCTTATAAGCATGCATGGACCTAATGATATCACAACAATTCATGTCCAACTTGCATCATTAACGAAGCAAGTGGGTGCCCTCAATCACCAACAACACCTAACACTACAAGGGATGAAATCAAGCTTAGAAACTGTAATGGAGCAACTTGCTGTAACTATGCACACTTTCATGGCGAATACTGAGACAAAGATAGAAAATCAAGAAGCCCTCATCAGAAATCAAGCATCATTTATACACAATCTGGAACTTCAGGTGGGGCAAATTGATACTCTACTCTTAACAAGAGCACACGAATTTCTACCAAGCAATACCAATAAAATTCCAAAAGAGCAAGTACATAAGATTAGCTTAAGGAGTGGGAAGCAATTGGAGTAGGTATAGAAAGAGTCTTCTAAAATAGTACATTAGAAGATATTAGAGAAGAAGCAGAAGACAACTAGAGAAAGATAGGCCAGAGTTGAGAAAAATTTTCGGCTTCACATCTGAAAATTCGGCCAAACAGCTGAGCCACATTGGAATCTGAGCCCGATCCAAATCCTGCAGTGAAGCCCCGAGTCAAGTCATATGTTCCTCCACTACCGTTTCCTCTGAGACAAAGGAAAAATCATACAGATGAGCAGTTTTTACAATTTCTGAATATTTTTAAAAAATTGCACATTAACATTCCTTTTGCAGATGCTTTAGCACAAATGCCGAAGTACGTTAAGTTTATGAAAGATATCCTAAATAACAAAAGGAAGATAAAAGAATATGGTACAGTGATGGTAAACAAGGAGTGCAGTGCTATCCTACAAAGCAAACTACCTCCTAAGCTTACAGATCCACTGAGTTTTTCTATACCTTCTATTATAAGAAACTTAAAATTCGACAATGTTTTATGTGATCTTGGCGGAAGTATAAATTTAATGCCTTTCTGTATTTTCAGGGCATTGGGTTTGGGAGAACCGAACCAGACTACTGTCTCACTCCAATTGGAGGATAGATTAATAAAATACCCACTTGGTGTTATTGAAGATGTGCTTATTAAAGTCGACAGTTCTATCTCCCTGCAGATTTCATCGTACTTGACATGGAGGAAGATAGTAATGTTCCCCTCATATTAGGGAGACCTTTTTTAGCCACAGGAAGAACTTTGATTGATGTGAAAAATGGAGAACTCATCCTTCGGGTGCAAGATGAGTAAGTTAGTTTCAAAGTTTTTAAAGCTATGCCATAACCATCGAATGTCGAGAAGTGCTTCAAAATTAATACCAAGGACAAGCAAGTTGTTGAAGTACCAAAAGAGGAGCCACAAAAGTTGCATAACAAAGAGTCCAACCAGCCCAAGTCTACCAAGTCCAAGAATGTAAAAATTAAGAAGCAAAGTTTCTACTTGAAAGCTGCATCGCCAAACCAAATATGGAAGAAAGTCTATAATATTGCAAAAAAACTTATCGAGGCTAACTGATTAGTCTCTAATTTTGCATAATTTTCATCACATTCTCATATTTATTTAATAATAAATTCTGCTAATAATACCTTGCTTTCTTGATTCTAGGTCCATGGTGTGCAATGAAGAAGAACACCCTAAATCACCATTTAATTGGTGATTAAAGGCCTATTAAAGATAGCCATTGACCTAGAGAGCTGATTCTGTAAAAACCAGGTGCTGCAAAGACGAAACCGGGCGCAGGGCCTGACAGGGGACAGACGGGACCTCGCGCGGCTCAAAGCGCCGCGCGCACGACCCCAGTACGACCGTGGCCCCGGCCGCGGTTTGGGCTAGGGCCTGTCCCCTAGCCCCCCTCTTCCCTAGTGGCTATAAATACCCCCTGGGTTCCAGAGAAGCAAGATATGCAGAGTTTTAGGAGTAGTTTCATCTTCATGTTATAGTTTAGGGTAGTTTAGTTTATGTTAGTTCTTCTTTCTCCATTGTATTTTTCATTTTGTAGATCTTGTAATAGAGAGAGAGTGATACATGCTTGGAATGTAAGAGTGCTTGTAATAGAAGTTTACAATCTATGAAAGGTGCTCTCTTTACCTCTCTATGTTTTCTTCTCTCCAATCTCTTTTACTTGTGTAGCTAACTTTTCTCTCATGGTAACTAATTACTAACCACTAACTTGCTGACTTCTTTTATGATAATCACATGAATCTAATAGCCTCAGTTTGGCCTTGCTCTTGCAAGAGCCATTGATGGCTCATGATGATGGATCTAACACTCTAACTTCCTAATCACTAACAAGCTAACATTACTTTACTCCATGCTTACTTTTTTATAGTATTAATGGTTTAAATGTAGCTTGCACTTGTTTGATGAGTTAGTTGTGATGAGTTACATATGGGTCATGCTTTGAATCGCTCTTGAACCAAGGACTAGTGATGGCCAATGATACATGTGAGGCAGCTATCACTAAGAGGTTAGCATGTTAGTGGAGTCATTAGTAGTTAGTGCCATGAGTTTTCTTTCTTTTTCACTTTGTTTTAGAAATACAAAAAAATCACAAATATATTCTTTTCAATGTTTCCCACTTCTTTGTATTTCACCGTACTTCTCTTTTCATTCTTTTCTTTCTTTTCTTTTCATTCTTTAAAACTTTGAAGAATCTTTAACAAACACGTGAATCAACCGGTAAAGCTTCTATCGCCTCCCGTCCTTGTGGATTCGACTCGTTTTAGCCTCTATGCTATAACAGAAGTATCGAGGAAGCCAAAGCACACACACTTTAAATCTTGATTTCAAAACATACACTTTTTATGCGCGATTTTCCCCTATCAAATTTTGGCACCGTTGTCGGGGATGGGAACGGTTTGATTTCACAAGTTTGCTAACTTTTTTTCTTTGTTTTTTGGTGTGCAGGTTAAAGTTTTAGCATTGCAGAAGCCCACACTTGCTCAAGTGTGGTTGGGTAAATTCTTGTATATTTTTATATTCTGCTGCTAATTTTTATTTATATTACCTGTGCACTATAAGTAATTTTAAGAACTAAAATACAGAAATTGGATGCTTTAAAATGGTTTAGACATTTGCATCTAGGCACATGTCAATTTTCATTCCAATATACTGTATTTTATTCTTGTGTTGTTGTGATACTTATAGGAGGTGTACATATTGCATTTCATATAGTTGGACAAACACTTCAGTGATTTACTCGCTTTTTTGTGTTCATCTTATCTATATTGCACACTTGCACAAATTTAACTTAAGGGTAAAACCCAAAACAACATAAGATGGGGAAGTCATTACCCTCCCTTACCCCAAAAATTACCTCCCCACTCACACAACCCAAGGCTTAATAAAATTTGCTAGACGTTGGCCCCTAGGGACATCTCGGACTCATTTAGGAGATTGACCTAAGGGGAAAGTTGTTAGAAGTTGACTCTTGTCAAATCGACGTCTAAGGTTAAGGATTGAGAGGCGAAACCTCGAAGAACAGTGGTTTGGCATAATTAGGCCCATTGCTCCGGCACGGATACCTCCCACTGATCTTGCCCCTACCTGGCCGATTAACTCATGGTTAGCGTCCGACAATATACCCCCCGTGGATAGTCTAACCAATTAGGAGTCGTCTAGGTCTAAGTCAATCCTAGCATAGGCTTGTTTTCTTTTTCTTTTTCTTTGTTGTTTGTTTATTTGTTTGTTTTTCTTTTTTGTAAATTGTGATATGCAATTCTTTTAATTATAATATGAATCTATATTTCACCCTGACCTCATTTGACTCGGGTAAATCTGACCCGACAATGTACAACATGAACCAATCATATATGTCGGGTTGGGATTATCCGAATCAATATGACCCATATCCCCAACATATGACCATAATTTTCAAAATAATTTCAACTCTTCACAGAGTTCATGAGGATTCACCTACCCCGAGTCAAATTTTCAACCATCTTGTCTACAATTTTCACAATATTCGTTCCCCAATTTTGATTCATATACTCCTTTTCCTGAACCACCAATTGAAGAAAAATCATCATTGGAAAGGAGTATAGAAGAGTTCCTACAACAAATGCAAAATTTGCTCAATTCACAATCCTTCCCACATCAAACTCCACATACTCCTTTTCTAGAGCATCCAATTGAAGAAGAATCTGAGATAAAAAGCGTTTGGAAGTCTTTTGTGAAAGAATGCAAAACATATTGGACTCATCATCTCAACCACATTTTCAAGAGTCCTACTCATCTTTTCCAGTATCACCTATTCAAAATAAACAACCATCAATACTGGACTTGAGTATAGAACCCTTGCATGAGTTCGAGCAGCAATCGCAAAATCCGATGGACTCACAATTTCACCACAATTTCCAAAATCAACTTCCATACTCATCTTTTCAAGAAAAACCAATTACAAAAAGTATGGAAGACATGATTCAAACTCAACATTCTGTTACCCTGTCTGTCAGTAGGTTAGACTCAATAATGAGCGATCTGATCAATGAGAGCGAGGAAAATCTTTCTTGTCAACCATTGACCAATTCTTATATCCCTAACTCTACTGATTGGACCCTTGAATCATGTCAATTGGGAATCCAGATTCAATTTCAGAACACACATTCGAACTTGACCAAACTCCAAGTTATGAAAGTCACCTGGACCTTCTAGCAAGTTATCCCTTCCCTGAAATTGAAATCGAACCTGAATGTGATCCTGAACTTCCTGTTGGGAACTCCATTTCACTTTTTGATTAAATAATGACTCCGGTATCTTTACTAGATTTTTTCTCTATTCTGGAGTCAACATTGAATCCTGTACCCGTACATTGTGAAATTGAATCACTAATATCTTATGATCACACTATGGGGAAAGTGTGTGAACATCAATTCTTTGGTTTAGACCCTATTTTTGAACCAATTTCGACTCTCATTGTTGACTCTCGACTTGATCTGAGTCAATTTTCCGAGTCGGTACCGGTTGTTCTTCCTATTCCATTTAAGTCCAAATCCATCATTTTTAAAATTCACACTTCATTGTTGGACAAGAATATTGACAAAAGTGACTTAGTAATTATTTTTGAAAATTGAAAATTAGATGGGGATAAATTTTTCAGTAAGACCATTCAATCCATCATTCTTTTCTGGGGTCATATTAGAGAGGTCTTTGGTGGATTTCTGGATGATCCACGATATCTTGATTGGGTCGCAACGTTTGGCCCAATCCGACCATCACCAGAGCCACCCCCTTGAGGTAATCTTCCTTCCCTCTCTATTTGTTTCATGTATTTACACATTCACGATGCATTGAGGACCATGCATGAGATAAGTGTGGGGGAAGGTTCACTAACGTAGTTAGTTTTATATTTTCTTTCTTTTACACTTCTTTTTAATCAATCAAAAAAATCTTTTATATAAAACTTTTCTTTACTTTTTACAAAACTTTTTGAAATAAGAAAAATAGTTTTTGATTTATTTTTAAGAAAATTAAGATGTTCTTAGGAATTAGGAAGACCTTAAATTATGAAATTTTAAACCGAGTCAAAAATAATAGATCTTATTTAAATTTTAAGATAAGAAAGTAAAATTGAAAAGATAATTTGATCTTGAATTTTTTGCCTTAGATTTATGCACTCCACACTTACACAATTTTTGGGATTGAAACAAAGACTGAAAATGCCATAAAATATATATTAAAAAAATAAAAAAATAAAAAATAAAAACCACTATTGAAGTTGGGTAATTATGCCTCAGGAAGCATGATTATTCACACCTAAAATGGTGGACAAAAATAAAATAATCCCTTTAGTTTTGTGGCCTTATTTACTCGAGTCCTTAAGTCCGAGGGATGTTTTCTCATCTGGTGCCCTAAGACCATCTGGTTTGGGAGTCATCGGCTAAAGGCTCACTACCCGGGTGAATAAGAAAGTCTAAGAAAACTAAGGGAAGAGGAAAAAGAAAAAAAATAATAATATATATATAATATAAATAAATGGCATGAAAGTTAGAGTAGATATCCCAAAAATCTTCACAATTCACTAAGTGCATATTTTTCTAAGAGTTTTATGCAAGATCAAAGAGTCAATTCAATTTTAAATTCTTACATTTAATTTATAACAAGATTTTTTGCATTTTGACTTAGTTTAAGAAAGAACAATTTTTGGTTAACCTATGACCTTTGATCACTTCAATTTTCGCAAAAATACTTCAACACTTTTCTCTATTTCAAAAAACGTTTTCAAAATACTAACATTTGATTTCTTTCTTTATGAATTTTGTGGGTGTAATCCGCTGAAAACCCTCAGGAGACAAAACTTCTCCTCTAGGGGAAACTTAGAGGTTTAATGGCTTGTTGCACATGCTCAGTGTAATCGCATCACCTGCGAAAGTGGTGTAATAATTTCTTAGTTTTTTGTTTTGCTCGGGACGAGCAAAAGATAAGTGTGGGGGTGTGATTAGTCTCTAATTTTGCATAATTTTCAATACATTCTCATATTTATTTAATAATAAATTCTGCTAATAATACCTTACTTTCTTGATTCTACGTCCATGGGTGTGCAATGAAGAAGAAGACCCTAAATGACCATTTAATTGGTGATTAAAGGCTATTAAAGATAGCCATTGACCTAGAGAGCTGATTCTGTAAAAACCAGGGGCTGCAAAGACGAAACCGGGCACAGGGCCTAACAGGGGACAGACGGGACCGTGCGCGGCTCGAAGCGCCGCGCGCGCGGCCCCAGTAAGGCCGCGGCCGCGGCCGCGGTTTGGGCCAGGGCCTGTCCCCTGGCCCCCCTCTTCCCTGGTGGTTATAAATACCCCCTGAGTTCCAGAGAAGCAAGATATGCAGAGTTTTAGGAGTAGTTTCATCTTCATGTTGTAGTTTAGGGTAGTTTAGTTTAGGTTAGTTCTTCTTCCTCCATTGTATTTTTCATTTTGTAGATCTTGTAATAGGGAAAGAGAGTGATACATGCTTGGAATGCAAGAGTGCTTGTAATAGAAGGTGACAATCTATGAAATGTGCTCTCTTTACCTCTCTATGTTTTCTTCTCTCCAATCTCTTTTACATGTGCAGCTAACTTTTCTCTCATGGTAACTAACTACTAACCACTAACTTGCTAACTTCTTTTATGATAATCTACATGAATCTAATAGTCTCGGTTTGGCCTTACTCTTGCAAGAGCCATTGATGGCTCATTATGATGGATCTAACATTCTAACTTCCTAACCAATAACAAGCTAACATTACTTTACTCCATGCTTACTTTTTTATAGTATTGATGGTTTAAGTATAACTTGCACTTGTTTGATGAGTTGGGTTGTGATGAGTTACATATGGGTCATGCTTTGAATCGCTCTTGAACCAAGGACTAGTGATGACTAATGATACATGTGAGGCAACTATCACTAAGAGGTTAGCATGTTAGTGGAGTCATTAGTAGTTAGTGCTATGAGTTTTCTTTCTTTTTCACTTTGTTTTAGAAATACAACAAAAATCACAAATACATTCTTTTTAATGTTTCCTACTTCTTTGTGTTTCACCGTACTTCTCTTTTCATTCTTTTCATTCTTTTCTTTTCATTCTTTAAAACTTTGAAGAATCTTTAACAAACACGTGAATCAACCAGTAAAGCTTTTATCGCCTCCCGTCCTTGTGGATTTGACTCGTTTTAACCTCTATGCTATAACGGAAGTATCGAGGAAGCCAAAGCACACGCGCTTTAAATCTTGATTTCAAAACATACACTTTTTGTGCGCAGTTTTCCTCGATCACTATCACCTTCTATTCATGAGCCTCCATGAAGATCAGAGAAAGTCAATCTAAAGATATAACTTCTTGGGAGGTAATCCAAGTTTTCTAACCTATATTTTTAGATTTTTGTTTTGATTTTAGTTTTTTCTTACTTTTTTTTATTTTTCTGTACCAGATACCTCAACCAGACCCAAATTCAAAATCAGATCTACATGATGTATAACCAAGATGATAGAAACAAGTGAACTAAAATTCAAGACCAGCAGAGCTAAAAGTTCAGCTAGGCAGCCGACATTTCGGCTAGACAGTTGAAGAAAAAATTGTGGATCCAAATTCTAAAATTTTCTAGGTGATTTCTTTCCTATTAATGAATGTTTATAATTTTTTATTTATTTTATAGACATGGGTAATTTCTGATAGAGAATTTGTTCATGATTGTCGAGGAATTAAAAAAAAATTGGGGAGGTGATATATATTTGTGATTTACATGGATTACTATTTCATCTTGATTTGCATTAGGGCATGCCAAGGTTTAGGTATGCGGAAAAGGTCTAGGATTTTATTTTTCCTTTTTCTTTATTTTTAGGTTAGAATTTTAATTTTTTTATTTCTTTTCTTTTTAAGTTTTTTACTAGATCTCTTTTTTATTTTACTAACTAAAAAAATTTAAATTTTAATAATTTTATGTAGTTTTAAGATATTTAGTGTTTATATAGTTTGAATTGAATAGGGATATCAATTTGATAGATTACCTAATTCTTTGAGAAGAGATGAAAAATCTGAAAATTGAATACTATTTAGATTTTTTTATGTGAATATACATTTTTTCTACACTCACAAGCTTGGCATAACGAGTATTACTTAATACTTGAAAAAAAAGGAAAAAAGAAAAATTATTTATTAGCTAGATACTTTGGCCTCAAGAAGCCATTGTATCTACGCGAGCGATAGTTAGGTAAGCTGAAAAAATATAAAAAATTATATTAATTAACAAGTGTAATGATCAATTAGTTCGTTATCTTGGTCTCAAGATGCCTTGATATTTACACAAAAGATAATTGGATAAGTTATATGTATAAAAACAAAAGAAGTGCTTAAAGGGCAACGGAGTGGTAATACTTTGAAATTTCTATATTGTAAAAAAAAAAAAGTTTAAGTATGAAAAGTTTGAATCAAAATATCAAGTTAAGAGCTATCACATATTCACAAAGATGCATAGGATCGAAAACTTAAAAAGATGGTGGGATATATTAGGATTTAAATTTCTAGGATAAGAAGATGGAATTTCTTGATAAGAGATTGAATGTGAAGATGACTGCTTATGAAAACTATTGATCTTATTTGCTAATGATACTTATTGAACAAAAATTATTTTCTTCTTACTTTTCTCTTTCTTTATTTTTCAATTATCCTTATTTTTCTTTATCCTTATTTCTTTATCTCTTTATATTCTTTCCTTTGAATTTTGTGGGTATATTCACTACAAACCCTCGCGAGACAACACTCGTCCGCTAGGATAACCTAGAAGTTTAGCGGCTTGTTGCACGTACTAAGTGCAACCGTGATACTAACAAAAGTGATTTAGAATTATTTTATTTTATTTTTAGTTTTTTCTTTTATATTAGTATTTTGCTTGAGGACTCGCAAAAGTTAGGTATGAGGGTGTGATAATTGTGATTATCATCTATATTTTGTACCACTTTTATACCTTTTTTGTTACACATTTAATGCTGCATGGGTGTTTTTGTTTAAGTTTATGCAGAAATTAGGTCAAGAGTACAAATTAGAGAAAAGAGATGAAAAAGCAGAAAAACGATGTTAAAAAGATGATTGCAGCAGTATATTTCAAGATTCAAACATCCAAAGACCTAATAGATTTGTCAAAACAGTCTATAAAACATGAAAAAGCATCTAACAAAAGTTTGAGATCAAATCAGGTCAAAGTTCAGCTGGGTAGCCGAATTTTCGGCTACCTGACCGTCTACTGTTCAACAGAGAGCAGAAATCTTTTCAGACTGGTCACCGTTTAGTATGATGATCTTAACTTTCTCTATAGATATCTAATTCTGATGATTCAAGATACTACATAAAGAAGACTTAAAAGGTTATAATTCGTTTGTTGATACTATTTCCTAATTCAGTCATATATCAAGCCACATTCAGCAATCAACATCAGCTATTTGCAGATCAATTCAGTATTGAATTCCCATACCAAATTAAAGTAGGATTAGAAGTCCAAATGTGTTCTTGATTGTATTGGCTCTGAGGTCTATATAAAGGGCTGCAATCTCTTGTAATTGTATGAATCTCATCAATCTCTCAGACTCTCATCATAGAAATAAATTTTATATTAGGGTTTTAGATTTCAGTTTCTTGGCTTTTGAAGAATAAATTCTACATGTTGAAATTGAAGAAGAACAACAAAGAGGCATCATCTAGAGTTCCTAAATTGGTGTTTTCTAATCTCTTCTCCTTCTAATTTATTATTTCATGAAGTTCATATTATTTATCTTGTTTTGCATCTTTTCAAATATGAACTAATTCTCCATACCTAAGGCATTGATGTAGACGATATAATCTTTTTGCTTTGTGTTATTCTACTGTTTTGTTCTTCAAGTTTAAATATTTGCATGTTAAGTTTTTATTCTCAATCTTATGTTATTAATTGGTAGCCAACAATTATAGGGATGGTTCGGTTTGAGACTGAGAGGAGATAACCTAGCATAGCATCATAGGAATAGAAATCACAACTTGACATGTTGAGACGGAGAAGTTGTGCAATCATATAAAAAAATCTACCGTATTTAATACTTCTTCTAATTTGTAAATCTACTAGATCGAGAGATTACAGGCTCCTGAATTAGAAGATAGAATTAGAATTGCTCGAGAGAGAATACTAGTTAGGTTAAGGACTTTCGATTGTTAACATGAATAGTTAGAATTCACTAACACAAGTATAATTTTATATCCGATTATATTTGCTGAAATCAATTGCCCTAACACTTTTATCTTATAAAAATCAACTCTTTTAGTTTCTTACTTGTAGTTTAAATTAAATTATCTTTTTAATTAATTGTTCAAATAAAATTAGAAAAAAATTAGTTTGGTACTCAATAGACATCAATTCTCGTGGGAACGATATGCTACTGACTACTTTATTACTTGTAAACGATTGGTGTACTCGCCATTCACAGCATCATAAGGCTAGAGTGGTTGATACTGTCGGAACTAGCCACGAGCGAAGCGAAACTTAGGTGAGGCCATTGCCTAACACAACGTCAGGCGCTAAACACTATTATGAAGCGGAGCTAACGCTCTGTGAGAGTTGCGCTTGGCAGAGCTCACGTGGCAAAGCTAGCACGTAAGACATGACTAAACGTTAAGCGCCAGGGTGCATCAAGGCTCACGCCTGGTTGAACTCGAATGGCTAGAGCACGATTCTCGATTGGCGAGGCTAGCGGTCATGACTCATCAAATCCATGAAAACAGCTAAGTTTGTGGTTCTGAGCTCAGGGAAGTCGATAGAAGAGATCGTGATCGTTACTGAAATAATATATAAAATACAATAACTCTACCTGACAGAAGTTCTTAATCTGGGAATTTCATGTCATACTGATGCTCTTCTCATGTAATGGCATAATCTGACTGATTATATAGATGATGATTACGCTACTTTCTATACTAATCCCCATAGAATACCCATATATATAATATAATTGAAATCACCTAGAGGGGGGAAGGTGAATAGGTGATGGCTATACTAAGTGGCGGATAATGCGGATTAAAACTAATTAACAATAAACAACAACAATATTAAAACTTGCAAGGAATTAAACAAATAATAGTGCAAGTAAAGGAGAGAGAGAGAGTTTAGAGATAAGTGGACAATCGCAAACATGAGAATATGTTTCGAGGTTCGAGTCGCTGCTCTATGTCCCCGCCTTCAACACGATGAAAGATTTTCACTATGCTTGATCCCACCAGATTGTCAATACAAGTTCTCACTAGAACTCTTTGGACACACTTGTCCTCACTCACGGTGCCGCAACACTAACTAGGAGCTCTCTAGCTCGCCTGAGGCCGCAACCTCTACAACTTCTCAATATGAAGAAAAAGGTGATCAACACTTGACCACAAACAATGGCTCACTTGCACGACTCTACAACCAAGATGAGGAGATGAAACTTTTGGGATTGTGTAGTGCACAAATCTAGAAGAAAAGTAGAGGAAAGCTTCAAGCTAAAAGGATTGGAAATTTGGCTCAATAAAAACTTTTTGCTAAAAGGCTAAACTTTTGAAAACTTTTGATCTTGATCTTGTAAATCTTGTATTTTAGTTGTAGAACACTCCCTCTATTTATAGGGGAAGAAAACTAGGTTAAAAGGCCAAGAGATTCGTTGGGGGAGATCCCAACAAAAATCAAATCAGAAAAATAGCTGTTGGAATTGTTGGAATATATTTCGATGAAGACTTTGTGAAGCATTTCATTTGGAGCTCTAACACATGACGAATCAAGAGTTCTACATGATCAAGATGTCCCAAGGAGAGTTGATATGATGTATTTGTAAAGATGAAATAGCATGTAAAAAGCCTTGACACATACACTCATATCACAGACCATTAGTCGACTTATAGTCCCTTTATAGTCGACTAATCAACTTGGTAGTCGACTAACCCAACCCCCTAGTCGACTAAGTCTTGTGTCAAAACAGGCCCAACTCTCTGTTTCTGTATTAGTCGACTTAACAGTCAAATATAGTCGACTAATAGCATTGTGTAGTCGACTAATCCCTTGCCCTTAGTCGACTAATCCCTGATCCAGTCGACTTATAAGTAGTTGCAGTCGACTTGAATCAGTTATACAGAAAACTATCACTCCAACGTCTCTTGACCTAGTCGACTTATAGCCAAACATAGTCGACTAATAGTGTGAAAATTGCCTAGTCTAGTCGACTAACTCCATAGGCAAGTTGACTATAGGCAGTTTCTGACTGTTGGACAGTTTTCGTTATCTGGTCTTTTGTGCAACGAATTTCAACGTTCCTATCATTTGAATTGCTCCTATAACTACCCTAACTTACCCTAGTCTTCAGCTATATAAAGGATAGTTAATCTAAAGGCCAAACATGAATCCAAATCTTCAGTTTTCCAAAGCCAAAATTCTGTAAAATCTGAAAACTGATTTCCAACTTCTGTTCTTCACCAAAAGACATTTCCATTGTGAAGTTCTCTGAAGTGTCTCCTATACTAGACCTTGTCCACATACACATTCAGTACCAAAGCTTATAGGAAAGTTGTAATACTCAAAGCAAGCATTGTACACGGGTGGCTTCTTGGTGTAGAGGCAGTTGTACAAGGTGAAGTTTATTCTCTTGGTGGAAGAGAAGGTATTCTCTTGGATGTAGAGAAGGTGTACACATTTGACAAAGGGGATTTGTCAAGTGGTGTGCATGGTTGTGATTTTGGGTGTACAAAATCAAGGATAAAGGAAAATCTCAAGCGGGTGGCTTGGGGACTGGATGTAGGTCACGAGGACCGAACCAGGATAAATCTCTCTTGTTTGCGTTTGTCTATTCTCTGAGATTTATTTTTCTTTTTGCAAGTTTATTTATTTGCTTAACGTTAATCCTTCTTGTTTTAGTTTTGTGTTGACTTGGGTATTTTTAGATCTATAATTGCCAACAGAGATAGTTCTGCATTTATCATCATCTCTCGGGACCAACAATTGGTATCAGAGCAGGTCCTACAATGGTATCAGAGCAGGTCCTACAATTGGTATCAGAGCTGGTCCTACAATTGGTATCAGAGTGGGTACAAGTCAACAACAAAGATGGCAACGGAGTTCTCATCATCCCAATTCAAAGAAGGACATTCTACACAACGTCCACCGCTATTTGACGGATCCAACTGCAACTATTGGAAGTGTAGAATGAAGATCTACTTGCAATCGCTGAACTACGACCTTTGGAACATCGTAGAAGCATCGTACACCAAGCAACAACCAACCACAGCGCTTGGAGTGAAGATCAAAAGAAGAACGCGAACCTTGACGCCAAAGCAATGAATGCCTTGTTCTGTGCCTTAACAAAATGTAACGCCCCGATTCCACGGATACGGGGGCATCACTGCGACGTATATACGTAGGTCAGGAAAGGCCCCCACGTATACACGCTAAGCATAAAATACAACAAGCAAGGATCAGAGTGTAACGCAAAGCATGGTATACACACATAAATGCCAACATAAAGTACAGATACAAGTCATCACAGCATGATAAACATTACATATTCCATATGTCTTTTATCACAACTCAGTCCAAAAGTAAAATATACAAGACATACACAAAACGCTCACGAGGGAGGTGAAGATCCCGTGAGTCAAAAGGAATCTGGAGTAAAAGCACTGGAGCTAGACTGCCTGCTCGCCAGAGGAAGCTCAATCTGCAGTGGACGGCTCCACCACGATCCAAGCCTCGGAATCTGAATATGCAAATCCAAGGGGTCAAGACAAATAGTAATAAATGAACTACTGCCAAGTGGCTAGGGGACATGGATGGGGTCAGAACACAACTATGAAATGAAGGGACGAGTATAACATAATCGACATGAAATGGGAAATCCAAAGTAATGCTAACTACAAGCAAAAGTGATCGTATACGCTTAAGTCACTGTCCCATGAGACTAGTACGTCGAAGGAATAATCCAAACAAGGAAACCCTCATACATATACCCTTATCTCATGCCACAGGAAAATCAAGCGTATAGAATCAGAGTTGCATAATATGCGATAGTCGAAACGGGAATACATCGCAGGTGCAACAATAAATCCAAAACAGGAATAAGTAATAGTAAAGACCGGAATCATCACTGGAATCAAGGAAATCACAATAAGTGTTACAACTGGAAACATAACTGGAAACATGCCTGGGACATCAAGAATCATGACAATATCCATAACAGTATCAATTCTTATTATTATTACTCGTCTGACCCATATATCTAGGTATGTGCCTCGGTATCGATCCCAACTCACATACATCCATATATCGGAAAGTCGAGGGTCGTTATCGGAAGTAGATAGAGAACTGATATAGCTTCTTATAGTGCTTCACATGTCCACATACACCGGGGACCAGTTTAGTGGTCCAACGGTTCCCACCGCCTGGGACCGGCTAACAGGCTCGATAATAGTTCACATACACCGGGGACCAATTTGGTGGTCCAACGGTTCCCACCACCTGGGACCGGCTTGGAGGCTCAATGTCCCCCATATACTTCCATCACTATAAGCAAGGTATCATTCCGGCATCCATCACTTCCACCCATACCCCATATAAGTTGTAGCTTATTAAAGATTATCAGTTTACGGGAATAAATGAACATGACAGTAGTAACCCTACAGACTCAAGAGGTGGCCCCCATGGATTCAAGAGGTGGCCCCCACCGTGTGGTGTGGCACTTTGTTCTGAGGGAGTGGATTCTAGAGGTGGCCCCCACCATTGGACGGTGTGGCACTTAGTTCCATAAAACAAGGAAGGATTCCCGTAAATAAGATAATCATAAAGTCAAGTGTATCATGCTCGGTTTAAGGGATAGCATGACTAAGTGGTGATATAACAAATGAAACGTAACAATGAACTAATAATTGGCCGGGTCAACCATGGCATAACAATGGGTCGAGTGAGTACATGTTAGGCGTCATGTGATATACATGTGTTAAAAGGTAATAGATAACTAACAAGACTATAATAAGGTAAAGCAAGTGGAAACATAGAGATAACTTAGGGTTCAACGACCTCGAAGGGTCTGCCACGCATGTATACAATAAAGGAGTAAGGATAACACGGGCAAGGCATAAGTCTAAGAATAAAACAAGCGATTACATGGCAATACACAAGCATGATAATATAAAGTGACTGCAGGTGATGAACCTCAAATATTAGGTCATAAGTACCAAGTGCATTCACATGAGCCATGCATAAGATCCATCAAGCGATGAGTCCTAAAGTACCAGTCATGAAGTACAAGAAACCATAATGCATAACACATAAACCAACGACATGATCCAATTTTAGGAGGGAAATCATTTAAGACATGTAGTCAGAATTAGTCGACTAGGGTCAAGGGATTAGTCGACTAATATAGGTTTCAAGTCGACTAACAGGTACGCAAGTCGACTAAGTCTGGGATAAAGAGAATTGGGGTCACTGTTCCAGGAAACATTAGTCGACTAAGGTAAAATGGCTAGTCGACTAAGGTGTTCAAGTCGACTAATAAAATAGGCTTAAGTCGACTGGGCCGAGAGTTGGTTTCTGGTCCAAGGAGGGTTAGTCGACTAGGTGAATTCAGGAGTCGACTAATAGGGATTTCCAGAGAGTTGATCAGTCGACTAGTATTTGGGGTAAGTCGACTAATACTGTGTTTTCCGGAAAACTAAGTTTCAGCTAAGTGTTCTGGTCGACTAGCCCCTAGGATAAGTCGACTAGTCGTGGGAAAAACTGTGACAGAGCAGGATTTCTGGGAGTTGTGTTAGATGGCTAAATTCATGATTTTAGGTAACTTAGATGTACAATAGGGGTAGACACAAGTGCTCTAGGGCTAATTCAAATCTTGGTGAGTGAAATACTCGCATGGAAAGGTTGGATTTAGTTCTTGATGACCTAAAAATAGGATTTTTAAGAATCTAGTGTATAAGAATTACTAATATAAGTAATTAGGAAGCTATCTAGGTCTTGGTGAGTAAGGTACTCACTTGGATGGGTCCAATTAGGGGCTTGATCCAAGAAGAAGATGATGGCCTTAATCCTTGGGTGGTTGTTGAAGCATGAGATGGAGATGTTGAACTTGGAGTTGCCTTGAGGTTGATGGTTGGAGATGAAGCTCTTGTGATGAAGCCCTAGTGAAGCCTTGAAGTCTTGAGATGGATCCTTGAAGCTAGGGTTTTGGGGTTGAGGAAGAGGGAATTTTGGGGGATTTCTCTTGTGAAGAAATGAGAAAGAATAATGGGGAAGTTTGCAAAAGAATGGGATTTATAGGTTGGGGATTTTGTAAAGGAGATGGCAATTGTGAAGAAAGGAGGGGGTTTGGTGAAAAGGGGAAAGCATGAGGTGTCACCCTCCATGCCACTTGGCCGGCCATGGGGAGGAGAGAGTGTTAGTGGGGTTAGGTGAGAATGTGAGTGGGAAATGAGGTGGCAATCTAGGTGGAAATAAGGGATTTGCAATAATTGGAAAAATGCCCGAAATTCAAGTATCTCGGAATGATCTGAAAATTTTACAAAAAATCAAGAATAATATAAAAAGACCAATAGTGAAATCCGTTCGAAGAATTACTATATAGTTTTAAAGTTAAAAATCCCGGAATCAGTGATTTACCGACTCCGAAAGAATTTCCATAAAATCATAAAATTCTCAGAAAAAGAATATATGTAGGAATCGCAATTCTAGAAGATAAAGTCTGAAGGACCATCATGAAATTCCAAACAGTTTGAGAATTAAAAATCCGGGAATCGGTCAGCGGCACTGGCCGACACCGGTTTTGAAGATTTTCAATTTAATCACAGAAAATTCCAGAAAATCATAGAAAATCCAAGATATTGGAAAACGATGTTTAAAACTAAAATCGGCCGAATCGGATAACCAGAATGTCTAAAACAAGTAAAACTCTGAGATCGAGTCCCCGGCTCAGACAAAGGCTGACTCCGAGTTCACCGATCCAAATCCAAGGCAAAACAATCACATAAGGAATTCATAATACAGAGTAAATACAGGAAACAAATTGAAAAAAAAACACGATCGAAAATCTGAATACGCAACTAAGTACGTATTCCAGGAACGGGGTATTACAATCTACCCACCTTACAAAAATTGCGTCCTCGCAATTTCATTAAGGGGTAAATTTGAACACAAAAGGAACGAAGGCACAAATAAGGCATCATAAAACCAAAACAGAAGGTAAGATAAATACAGGAAGAACTAGGATGATCAAGGAAAGAATGACAAGGAAAAATAGTACTTAGAATGATAACCAACTCAAACACAAGAAATGGGGCAGTGGTTACCATGAAATCCTAAGGCCCCTGATCTGGATGCTGATCCTCCCACTCTGCTGCAACACCTGAAGTCTCTGCCGCCATGGCATGAACTTGGTCTCTGCCCTGATCTGCTCTGGCTCTCATCCCCCTCTGCTGATGGTCATACCGTTGGGGTGGAAACGGAGCTCTCCGGTCAACGGGCTCGGGGTACCTCCTCAGTGGCTGCGCTGGAAGTGCTGGGGCTGGATGAGCTGGTCTGACTGGTGCCACCTGTCCAAACTTCCTGTGTGGGCAATCCCTCAGCATGTGTCTCCCTGATCCACACTCTAAACATAATCCTTTGGCCACTCGACACTCCCTCTTACAATGCCCGGGCTTGTGGCAATAATGGCATGTGATCAGGGGAAGAGGGGTCTGGAATGGTCTCTTCATCATCGGGCCCTGGGTTGCCCTATCTGCACCCTCCTCATCCATCAACTCAAGAGGTCTCTTCTTGGCCTGGCTCCTCATCTGATTCTCCTTCTTCTTCTCAAACCCACGCTCTATTTCCCGAGCGGTGGTGAGAACTTCTGCATATGTCTTCAGGTGATGGGGCATTAGGTACATCTGAATATCCATCTGAAGACCCTGTTGAAATCTGCTTGCCCGCTTCTCTTCATCCGTTACCATATAAGGGGCAAAGCGGCTCAATCTGAGAAACTCCGCGGCATACTCATCCACGGTCTTACTCCCCTGCCGAAGTCTGATGAATTGTTCTTCCATGTCCTTCTGAGCTGTGACAGGGAAGAACCTGCTGTAGAAACTCTTGGAGAAGGTGTCCCAAGTGACAGGCTTCTCCAGTCTGGCCTCCTCTGCTAGCCACCAAGTCCTGGCTATATCCTTTAGCTGAATCTTGGCAACTTCCACTTGGTCCTCCTGTGGGACCCTGGCTGCATTCAATAAATCTGAAGTGTCTGTCAGCCATTGCTCAGCATCCAAAGGTTTCTCTCCACCCGTGAATGTAGCTGGCTGTAGCCTCCTGAAGTCCGACATGTTCCCCGGCCTCTGACCCTTAGGTGCCGCTATCTCTTGCCGGAGAAGCTCGGTCTGCTGTTGCTGATTTTCCATCTGTTGTTGCTGGTTTTCCATCATGGTCTGGATAACCCTCGATATATCCCCACTCTCTCCCGCTGCTCCACCCGACGCTGATCCAGAGTTGCTGCGACCCGATCTCCTCTCCATCGAAACTAGGAACGGATAGACTGGAAGGGGCTGGAAAAGGAAATGGAAGGATCTCAGGATATGAAGGATAGAATCAAGAAGGACCAAATGTAGAATCAAGAAGGACTAGATGACTTTGTACATTGATGTTGGCATCCGCAAATTACTAGAATTTGCTACTTGGTTGTACTTTAGGTTTGAGAGCCTAAGCTCTGATACCAACCTGTAACGCCCCGATTCCACGGATACGGGGGCGTCACTGCGACGTATATACGTAGGTCAGGAAAGGCCCCCACGTATACACGCTAAGCATAAAATACAACAAGCAAGGATCAGAGTGTAACGCAAAGCATGGTATACACACATAAATGCCAACATAAAGTACAGATACAAGTCATCACAGCATGATAAACATTACATATTCCATATGTCTTTTATCACAACTCAGTCCAAAAGTAAAATATACAAGACATACACAAAACGCTCACGAGGGAGGTGAAGATCCCGTGAGTCAAAAGGAATCTGGAGTAAAAGCACTGGAGCTAGACTGCCTGCTCGCCAGAGGAAGCTCAATCTGCAGTGGACGGCTCCACCACGATCCAAGCCTCGGAATCTGAATATGCAAATCCAAGGGGTCAAGACAAATAGTAATAAATGAACTACTGCCAAGTGGCTAGGGGACATGGATAGGGTCAGAACACAACTATGAAATGAAGGGACGAGTATAACATAATCGACATGAAATGGGAAATCCAAAGTAATGCTAACTACAAGCAAAAGTGATCGTATACGCTTAAGTCACTGTCCCATGAGACTAGTACGTCGAAGGAATAATCCAAACAAGGAAACCCTCATACATATACCCTTATCTCATGCCACAGGAAAATCAAGCGTATAGAATCAGAGTTGCATAATATGCGATAGTCGAAACGGGAATACATCGCAGGTGCAACAATAAATCCAAAACAGGAATAAGTAATAGTAAAGACCGGAATCATCACTGGAATCAAGGAAATCACAATAAGTGTTACAACTGGAAACATAACTGGAAACATGCCTGGGACATCAAGAATCATGACAATATCCATAACAGTATCAATTCTTATTATTATTACTCGTCTGACCCATATATCTAGGTATGTGCCTCGGTATCGATCCCAACTCACATACATCCATATATCGGAAAGTCGAGGGTCGTTATCGGAAGTAGATAGAGAACTGATATAGCTTCTTATAGTGCTTCACATGTCCACATACACCGGGGACCAGTTTAGTGGTCCAACGGTTCCCACCGCCTGGGACCGGCTAACAGGCTCGATAATAGTTCACATACACCGGGGACCAATTTGGTGGTCCAACGGTTCCCACCACCTGGGACCGGCTTGGAGGCTCAATGTCCCCCATATACTTCCATCACTATAAGCAAGGTATCATTCCGGCATCCATCACTTCCACCCATACCCCATATAAGTTGTAGCTTATTAAAGATTATCAGTTTACGGGAATAAATGAACATGACAGTAGTAACCCTACAGACTCAAGAGGTGGCCCCCATGGATTCAAGAGGTGGCCCCCACCGTGTGGTGTGGCACTTTGTTCCATGTGGCACTTTGTTCTGAGGGAGTGGATTCTAGAGGTGGCCCCCACCATTGGACGGTGTGGCACTTAGTTCCATAAAACAAGGAAGGATTCCCGTAAATAAGATAATCATAAAGTCAAGTGTATCATGCTCGGTTTAAGGGATAGCATGACTAAGTGGTGATATAACAAATGAAACGTAACAATGAACTAATAATTGGCCGGGTCAACCATGGCATAACAATGGGTGGAGTGAGTACATGTTAGGCGTCATGTGATATACATGTGTTAAAAGGTAATAGATAACTAACAAGACTATAATAAGGTAAAGCAAGTGGAAACATAGAGATAACTTAGGGTTCAACGACCTCGAAGGGTCTGCCACGCATGTATACAATAAAGGAGTAAGGATAACACGGGCAAGGCATAAGTCTAAGAATAAAACAAGCGATTACATGGCAATACACAAGCATGATAATATAAAGTGACTGCAGGTGATGAACCTCAAATATTAGGTCATAAGTACCAAGTGCATTCACATGAGCCATGCATAAGATCCATCAAGCGATGAGTCCTAAAGTACCAGTCATGAAGTACAAGAAACCATAATGCATAACACATAAACCAACGACATGATCCAATTTTAGGAGGGAAATCATTTAAGACATGTAGTCAGAATTAGTCGACTAGGGTCAAGGGATTAGTCGACTAATATAGGTTTCAAGTCGACTAACAGGTACGCAAGTCGACTAAGTCTGGGATAAAGAGAATTGGGGTCACTGTTCCAGGAAACATTAGTCGACTAAGGTAAAATGGCTAGTCGACTAAGGTGTTCAAGTCGACTAATAAAATAGGCTTAAGTCGACTGGGCCGAGAGTTGGTTTCTGGTCCAAGGAGGGTTAGTCGACTAGGTGAATTCAGGAGTCGACTAATAGGGATTTCCAGAGAGTTGATCAGTCGACTAGTATTTGGGGTAAGTCGACTAATACTGTGTTTTCCGGAAAACTAAGTTTCAGCTAAGTGTTCTGGTCGACTAGCCCCTAGGATAAGTCGACTAGTCGTGGGAAAAACTGTGACAGAGCAGGATTTCTGGGAGTTGTGTTAGATGGCTAAATTCATGATTTTAGGTAACTTAGATGTACAATAGGGGTAGACACAAGTGCTCTAGGGCTAATTCAAATCTTGGTGAGTGAAATACTCGCATGGAAAGGTTGGATTTAGTTCTTGATGACCTAAAAATAGGATTTTTAAGAATCTAGTGTATAAGAATTACTAATATAAGTAATTAGGAAGCTATCTAGGTCTTGGTGAGTAAGGTACTCACTTGGATGGGTCCAATTAGGGGCTTGATCCAAGAAGAAGATGATGGCCTTAATCCTTGGGTGGTTGTTGAAGCATGAGATGGAGATGTTGAACTTGGAGTTGCCTTGAGGTTGATGGTTGGAGATGAAGCTCTTGTGATGAAGCCCTAGTGAAGCCTTGAAGTCTTGAGATGGATCCTTGAAGCTAGGGTTTTGGGGTTGAGGAAGAGGGAATTTTGGGGGATTTCTCTTGTGAAGAAATGAGAAAGAATAATGGGGAAGTTTGCAAAAGAATGGGATTTATAGGTTGGGGATTTTGTAAAGGAGATGGCAATTGTGAAGAAAGGAGGGGGTTTGGTGAAAAGGGGAAAGCATGAGGTGTCACCCTCCATGCCACTTGGCCGGCCATGGGGAGGAGAGAGTGTTAGTGGGGTTAGGTGAGAATGTGAGTGGGAAATGAGGTGGCAATCTAGGTGGAAATAAGGGATTTGCAATAATTGGAAAAATGCCCGAAATTCAAGTATCTCGGAATGATCTGAAAATTTTACCAAAAATCAAGAATAATATAAAAAGACCAATAGTGAAATCCGTTCAAAGAATTACTGTATAGTTTTAAAGTTAAAAATCTCGGAATCAGTGATTTACCGACTCCGAAAGAATTTCCATAAAATCATAAAATTCTCAGAAAAAGAATATATGTAGGAATCGCAATTCTAGAAGATAAAGTCTGAAGGACCATCATGAAATTCCAAACAGTTTGAGAATTAAAAATCCGGGAATCGGTCAGCGGCACTGGCCGACACCGGTTTTGAAGATTTTCAATTTAATCACAGAAAATTCCAGAAAATCATAGAAAATCCAAGATATTGGAAAACGATGTTTAAAACTAAAATCGGCCGAATCGGATAACCAGAATGTCTAAAACAAGTAAAACTCTGAGATCGAGTCCCCGGCTCAGACAAAGGCTGACTCCGAGTTCACCGATCCAAATCCAAGGCAAAACAATCACATAAGGAATTCATAATACAGACTAAATACAGGAAACAAATTGAAAAAAAAACACGATCGAAAATCTGAATACGCAACTAAGTACGTATTCCAGGAACGGGGTATTACACCAAAGAAGAGTTCAAACGTGTGTCAACAGCCACTTCTGCACATCAAATATGGCATACTCTTCAGGTAACACACGAAGGCACAAATAAAGTTAAGGAATCTAAAATATCTGTTCTTGTCCACAGGTTTGAATTATTCAAAATGAAGGAGAATGAAACAATATCCGAAATGGTTACAAGATTCACCGACATCACCAATTCCTTAGCATCCCTTGGAAAGGACTACACCCAAGTTGAAAGAGTTCGTAAGATCCTTCGTGCACTCACACCAGAATGGGAGAAAAAGATGACCGCAATTGAAGAAGCCAATGATCTCTCAACTTTGTCATTAGAAAACCTAATCGGTAATCTAATGGCATATGAAGTGTAGTTAGAAGAAAGGAAGAAGGACGAACGACAACACCGTTCAAAGAAGAAAGAACTCGCCTTCCATGCATCTTTCGACACGGATGATTCCAATGACGATGAAAAGGAGATGGCAATGCTTTCAAAGAAATTCAGGAGATTTCTAAAGCAAGGTAAATTCAAATGCTTTATTTGTAATAAATCAGGTCATATGAAGATGGATTGCCCTTTGCTCAAGAAGAAAGAAAAATACAAGAGCAAAAAGTTCAGAAAGAAGAAAAACTACGAAGTATCATCAGAATACAGTGATTCATCTTCCTTGGATGAAGAAGAAATCACTGAACGTGTCAACCTATGTTACATGGCACTGGAAGATGATGAGGTATCGTTTACTGAACTTTTTGATGCATTTCATGAATTGTTTATTGATCTGACAAATGAAAAATTGAAGAATAAAGTTTTATCAAAAGAAACGAAAAACTTTTAAACGAAAATTCATGTTATGCTTTACAAGTATCTTCTATAAATTCTCAACAAGATGAGTTTGAAAAAGTCATATCATCTTTGAAAAATGAAAATGAGAAGTTTATAAAAGAGAACATTTTTCTGAAAAAGGAAACTGAATCTTTGAATAAAAGGATTTCTATTTAGATAAAGATATATCAGTTTTCAAAAAGAAATATGAAGATCTTTTGAAAAATGTGACTAAGTTCAATAAAGGAAAAAAAAAATTGAATGATTTATTATCTTTTCAGAAGTTGTCACATAATAATCATTATGGTATTGGATATAATGAAAAGTCTTCATATGTTAGTAATCCATATGTGAAAAGAAAATCTAATCATGTTTCAAAAAGAATTAAGATAAAGTTTATATGGATTCCTAAGACTTTAAGTTTTCATGATAAAAATACATATATTGCTTCATACATTCATGATATATGTGATTCTTGCAACTATGTGTATATTAACAGGTGGAAACTGAAGGGCCTTAAGCTCAAAGTTCAAATCTAACTTGCATCGCTATCGTGGAGGCACCTATTTTTGGAGATTGCCCTTAAATTGGTAATATCTCCATTTTAAAATAGTTGTTGATTTTTGGTAATGTATACATGTGTATAGAATTGATAGTTTGCTTTTGTATTCCATTGATACATGCCTATATAGAACTACTTTTCTATCATGTTGTGTACATGCCTTGCGTTAATTTTCATATCTTGTATTTTTATGCCTTATGTCATATTTGTCCACATGTCCATTTTTGTGTATCTATATGTATATACTATTTTTCAAAGTATAAATTAATAATCAAAATTTCTTGTTTAAACAAATACCTTAAAGATGGCAATTGCGCACCTCAACTCATTCCCCTAGTTTTGATGATGATCAACTCATGTAGTTATAGTTACTAATGATCTTGTGTTTAATTAGTGACAGATTCATGATCAAGATCTTAGTAGGTGCATAGCTCAACAAAGGATAAAAGAACAAGATTTGGAGCTTGCATGTGGTGATCCAAGGAGTTTTTGGATCAAGCTTGGACCAAGTCAAGATGATGTGAAGCTTCAAGTGAAGACTTCAAGAAGTTGAAGACTTGGGTCTAGGTATAGAATTTGTATTTTTGTTTTAGTAAAAATGTAAAGGATAGATAGTTGGTGGATTGCTCAAGTTATATCACACACACACACTCTTGATAGAACTCTTGATTTTAAGTGCTTTCATAAAAAGATTTTCTAGAGTAGAAAAAGATTTTTCTTTGAGACAAAATACTATTTTGAATTTTGGTATTTCATAGTTCATATCTTTAAACCAAAATCATGATTAGTGCTTTATGTCAAAAACATAGATATTTCTTATTGATTGTGTAGTGGATCATATCCATACACACTATGCTTTAAAATGAACTCAAATATCTTGTTTTTGTATTTGATGAAGATTTAGAAAAACAAGTTTGGAAAAACATGTTTTGGAAAAATACATTTTAGTTATTGAGCTAATATTTCCAAGTTACAAAAATAGACCAAAACATATATAACATGTCTTGATTTTGTGCAAGCATGTTTGTTCTTTCAAGTATATTGGCAAAACTATTTTTGTAGAATTTCTATGTATTTTTAGGATTTTATAAAAGATTTTTAAATCCTGTTTTCTGACCTGGAAACTGGCTGACAGGCCAAACCGGTCGACCGGTCCGGTCGACCGATGTGCACAGCCCTGTGCACGTTGTCAGCACAGTGGCCGGTCGACTGGGTCGGTCGACCGACCAAGAGAGTTTGCTCTCTGGAAATGTCCAGTCGACCGATAGGTCGACCGACAGTTCATTCCAGGTTATCGGTCGACCGAGCCGGTCGACCGGTGGCTGCAACGGTCAGAAAAATGACCGTTGGCCGGTCGACCGGCGGTCGACCGACAGCACTGACACAGCCCCAACGGCTCTATTTTCTGGGAGCCTATAAAAGGGGGTTTTGTCTATTGTTTTAAAGTGAAGATTTTGGAGATTTCTTGAGCTGTTTTTCTGATACTTTTAGAAGAGTTTTCTCCACAAAATAGAGTGCTAATACTTCCAATCAAAAGGGAGTTTTTATCAAGAGAGTGTTAAAGTGATTTCTTGTGTTTTCTACCAAAGCTTTCTTTCCTTGATTTCTCACACTACACTTGAGCATCCATAGATATATCTATCCTATAGGAAAGTTGTAGTGAGAGCTTTGTAAGGTGATCAAAGTGTTGTGATCACCAAAGATCTTTCTTTGTACTTTGAGGAAGCGGGCAAGTGTGCTCGTTGTGGTGTGGAGTTCGGTTGTGAACTCTTTGGTAGAGGTACGGCCTCGGCGAGTCGGTGGACTTGCGTGTGTACGGGACTTGGGAGTCCGAGGGTTTGTAGGTGTACGGCACCGAGGAGAGATCCATTGGGATCTTGCATAGTGGAAATCCTTCGTGTGTCGAAGGCGGGGATGTAGAGCAAGTGTGCTCGAACCTCGAAACAAACCCTTTGTGTTTGCGATTGCTTACTCTTCCCTCTCTCTCTCTTGTCTCTATTTTATATCTTGCATTCAATTTATTGTGTTCATCTTATATATGCATGATATATTCCCTTGTGCTCATAATTGATATACATACTTGCTTGGGATTGTTGTTAACACTAGTATTCAACCAAGAGAGCCAACGCGGCACCTCAACCCATTCAAGGGGAATCTAGAGGAGCTTGTCCAGAGCCTCGCAAGGGGAATTCGGCAACACTCTTGTGTTATACATAAGTGTTTAATTAAAAGAAGTTTAATTTGGTCAACTTAGTTTTAATTCCGCATTATTTGTTAATAAGTGACCATTAGATTAGCCATCACCTATTCACCCCCCCTCTAGGTGATCTTACAATTGGTATCAGAACTAGTGCTCTTGATAAGGGTCTAACAACCTAAGAGTTAAAGATCCTACATTTGGGCTAATCACAATATTTGTTGTACACACACACCTCACCATGGACTTTATGTCACCACCCACCTTTGATATTCTTAACATCCACATTTGGAAAGTTAAGATGTCATTATTCCTCAAAGCCCTAGGTTATAATGTATATCTTGCCACTACTAATAATGCTTATTGTATAGATGGTAAGAATCTTGAGACTAATACAAAAGCCCTACATGCTTTAAAGAGCACCCTAAATAATGATTATTTATGTAGGGTTGCTAATATTGATATGGCTTTTGTAGTATGGAACAACCTCATCTCCCTTGGCGAAAATGAACAATACTATGCGGGGAGCGATTCGGATGTTGGAAGCGACACCTCCAACAAGTGCTACATGGTCCAAGGGATGACCCCCTTGAGGTAAATACCGAATCCGATGATGAGGATGCTAGTATGTCATATGATGAGCTAAATTCTTTATGCCAATTATTGCTTGAAAGATATGACATAATTAAGAAAGAAAATAAAATTTGAAAAAGGACATTGCTTGCATGCATAATGAACATGATTCATGTAGAGATAACATTGCATGCTTAGAAAAGAATAATAAATATTTGAAAAAGAACATTGATTGCATGCATGTAGAAAATGATTCTTTTAGAAATAAACTTGCATGCTTAGAAAAAGAAAATAAAGATTGAAAAATGAGAACGTTTCCTTATTTTCAAATTGAATGATCTTTGTGAAGGGAACACTATTTTGAAGGATAATATTGCTATGGTTGAAAAACAAAAAGAAAGTATTTTGGAAGAAAATAAATCTTTAAAAAGAAAATTTGTTGAAAAAGAAAAAGATAATGTTTTTCAAAAGAAAAGAAAAATGATTCTTCATCTCATCATGCTTTTCATGCCACATCTAATGAGATTAAGAATATGAAAAATAAGATGAATAATTTGAGTTCAACTTTGAACTCGTGTGCATTTAACCATTCTAAGTTGGAATCCTTGTTTCAAAAGAAACAAGTTCCTCATGCTCATGCACATACACATCATGCTTATGGTGCACAACACGATCACAATCACACTCATAAGCATCATGCTAAGGTGTACATTTGTACACATTGTGGTCGCAAAGGCCATCTAGCAAAATATTGTTTTGATAAGAAACCATATTTATATTTTGCTAAGTATAATAGATTTTGGGTTCCTTAGAACAATGCTAACCCCAAAGGACCCAAGAAAACATGGGTACCAAAACCCTACCCTTTGATTTTGATGTAGGTGAGGGCTCTCACAAAACGTGAGAGGATTGGTGCCTTGGTAGCGAATGCAATGAACATGATGGACAAACTTTTGGATGCATTGCTATCAAGGAATTTTGGTGGAAAAGACCACCATACTTGGAGCTTTGTAGTTGGTAACAACTTCTAAACTCCTATTTTATATACATGCTTTTACTTATTTCATACATTCATAGCATGTTCATGATTTTGTTTGATTTGTGCTTCATGTGGTATTTACATGCTTAGATGTAGATTTGTCAAACTTGTATGTATACATATACAAATAGTGAATTACAATTGACTCTTAAATAATTTGAACTTCATGCTCACTTGTATCCACTTTATGCATATGTATAATCTAGTTTTGATAATTCTCATATATACATGTTTTGCCAATTTTGTGATTTACTTCATGTATATGCATGTTTAATACAAATCTAATAAATATACATGTATACCCGTGAGTCTCTTGCCTTCATGCAAACATTTAATAGACTCTTTTAATATTTGGGATATGTATGCATATTGCTAGATTTGTATAATTCATAATATACCATGTAAATTTTTTTGAGATAATTTGTTTTGATAAAAATGATTTTTGTGTGTTGTTAAATAAAATTTTAGTCATGATTTGATTTGGGCTTCAATGACTATTTTCATGAAGATACTATTTACATAACCTTTGAACACTCAATCTTTAAGAAAATATATATGTTGAGCTTTATGGAATATGAGTGCTTGAACTTTTATGTATTTAGTATTATTCATGAAAAACATATGATTTTTTTATTTATGAAGGATCTTTAACTAGTTTGTCAAAAATTCATTTAAACTAGTTATCTATTCTTCAAGTATTGCACATGATCCTATTTTTGATTTTATGGATAAATTCTTTTATGTTCTCAAGATTTGAACGCTTCATGTATTGAATATTAGTTTAAATGTTAATTTCTATCAACACTAGGATTTATACTTGAACATATTATGGGCACAAATAAATCTATTGATATGTGTACTTGAATGCTTATTTGAACCTATTAGATGTACTAGTATAACCTTATGTTGATGATCATTACATTCTTAAACTTGTATTCCCATTCGGATTTATGTTATGATCATGTGATTTCATTTCATGTATATGGTTATTTTGTCAAAACATTAAGATATACATGGATACCTCTTGAGTCATTTGCCTTTCATGCAAATCTATATATATGGACTCAATTGTGTTAGAGATATGTATGTATGCTTCTTGTATTGACAAAACATACATATATTATGAAACATTTTTTTTATAAAATTTTTTTTTAATGATTTTCAAGGTTTTTAAAAGTTATGATAATTCAAAATTTAAAGGAATATTGAGTTTTATTGTAATTTTCATGATGCCATGCTTCACATAACATTAGTACACTCACATCTCTTGAAAACATTAAATGGACTTTATGTATTAGAGTGTTTTTAGTGCCTTGTGTTTCATTGATCTTTCATGAAAAACCTTTTAACTTATTCCTTGATGGAAGGATCTCGTACTAGTTCTTAAAACAAGTTCATTTAACTAGTTCGAATTCTTCATATGGTAGATTATATGATGTATACACTTATGCTTACTTTTCCATTGGTATCATTGGTTATTTGCAATTGGTATCAATATGACTTCATGTTGTGTATATCCATATTTTGATTGTATGTATGAATGTCTTCAAATTATATCAATTCTATTGGTATTATCTTGTCATACATATATGTTATCTATTTGTGCTTATTTTACAAGTGGTATTTCCTTTAAAGCACAAAGATTGTTGATGCTAAGCTTAATTAGATTTCAAATTGGTATTTCATAATAAGCTTATGCATTGTGTTTTGAAATTGGTATCAAAATTCAAAATTTGATTATTTTACAATTGATATCTCAAAATTTGTTGTTACTAAGAAAAAGTTAAAATTTTGTTTTGATAAAGAAAAATTCAAAATTTTTGATTTGTATTGTCTATATGCAAGGAGAGCTTAACATCTCTTCCATATGTAGATTCATGTTGAGTATATTATAATTTGAGGAGCTTGACAACTCTTCTTTTCATGATATACGTGTGTAGGGGGAGCTTCACATCTCCTCTTATGCATGACATATTATACGTTATGTGAATTAGGGCTTGTCATCCCTTTTTCATGTAATGTATATGTGTCGGGAAGCTAACTTAACGTCTTCCTCTTCATGAATTTATATCGCATATAAATCTTATTGATTGATTTGATTTTACCCTCCTTGATTTCCTTATTTTTGACAAAAAGGGGGAGAAAATTTGTTTGATTTAATTGAACTTTGAACCTTTGTTGATGATTGACAAAAAGGGGGAGAAGTATTTGAGTTATATGCATGATTTCCTTAAGGGGGAGAAGTATTTGTTCCTTACTTAAGGGGGAGAAAGATTTTGACTTGTGCTTTTACTCATGCATCACAAGAAATAAAAGATTTGTTTTGTTTTACATGCATTCATTTGCATACATTTTTAAGTGCTTCATTGAATATCTATTGCTTATTTATTATGCATGAGTTAAGGGGGAGCTTCTTTGAAGCTTTACTTTAATCCATGCATATATAACTCCATGAGTTTTGTCATCATCAAAAAGGGGAGATTGTTGGCCCAAAGGCCCTTCACCCTAGTTTTGATGATGATCAACTCATGTAGTTATAGTTACTAATGATCTTGTGTTTAATTAGTGACAGATTCATGATCAAGATCTTAGTAGGTGCATAGCTCAACAAAGGATATAAGAACAAGATTTGGAGCTTGCATGTGGTGATCCAAGGAGTTTTTGGATCAAGCTTGGACCAAGTCAAGATGATGTGAAGCTTCAAGTGAAGACTTCAAGAAGTTGAAGACTGGGTCTAGGTATAGAATTTGTATTTTGTTTTAGTAAAAATGTAAAGGATAGATAGTTGGTGGATTGCTCAAGTTATATCACACACACACACTCTTGATAGAACTCTTGATTTTAAGTGCTTTCATAAAAAGATTTTCTAGAGTAGAAAAAGATTTTCTTTGAGACAAAATACTATTTTGGATTTTGGTATTTCATAGTTCATATCTTTAAACCAAAATCATGATTAGTGCTTTATGTCAAAAACATAGATATTTCTTATTGATTGTGTAGTGGATCATATCCATACACACTATGCTTTAAAATGAACTCAAATATCTTGTTTTTGTATTTGATGAAGATTTAGAAAAACAAGTTTGGAAAAACATGTTTTGGAAAAATACATTTTAGTTATTGAGCTAATATTTCCAAGTTACAAAAATAGACCAAAACATATATAACATGTCTTGATTTTGTGCAAGCATGTTTGTTCTTTCAAGTATATTGGCAAAACTATTTTGTAGAATTTCTATGTATTTTTAGGATTTTATAAAAGATTTTAAATCCTGTTTTCTGACCTGGAAACTGGCTGACAGGCCAAACCGGTCGACCGGTCCGGTCGACCGATGTGCACAGCCCTGTGCACGTTGTCAGCACAGTGGCCGGTCGACCGGGTCGGTCGACCGACCAAGAGAGTTTGCTCTCTGAAAATGTCCAGTCGACCGATAGGTCGACCGACAGTTCATTCCAGGTTATCGGTCGACCGAGCCGGTCGACCGGTGGCTGCAACGGTCAGAAAAATGACCGTTGGCCGGTCGACCGGCGGTCGACTGACAGCACTGACACAGCCCCAACGGCTCTATTTTCTGGGAGCCTATAAAAGGGGGTTTTGTCTATTGTTTTAAAGTGAAGATTTTGGAGATTTCTTGAGCTGTTTTCTGATACTTTTAGAAGAGTTTTCTCCACAAAATAGAGTGCTAATACTTCCAATCAAAAGGGAGTTTTTATCAAGAGAGTGTTAAAGTGATTTCTTGTGTTTTCTACCAAAGCTTTCTTTCCTTGATTTCTCACACTACACTTGAGCATCCATAGATATATCTATCCTATAGGAAAGTTGTAGTGAGAGCTTTGTAAGGTGATCAAAGTGTTGTGATCACCAAAGATCTTTCTTTGTACTTTGAGGAAGCGGGCAAGTGTGCTCGTTGTGGTGTGGAGTTCGGTTGTGAACTCTTTGGTAGAGGTACGGCCTCGGCGAGTCGGTGGACTTGCGTGTGTACGGGACTTGGGAGTCCGAGGGTTTGTAGGTGTACGACACCGAGGAGAGATCCATTGGGATCTTGCATAGTGGAAATCCTTCGTGTGTCGAAGGCGGGGATGTAGAGCAAGTGTGCTCGAACCTCGAAACAAACCCTTTGTGTTTGCGATTGCTTACTCTTCCTCTCTCTCTCTCTTTGTCTCTATTTTATATCTTGCATTCAATTTATTGTGTTCATCTTATATATGCATGATATATTCCCTTGTGCTCATAATTGATATACATACTTGCTTGGGATTGTTGTTAACACTAGTATTCAACCAAGAGAGCCAACGCGGCACCTCAACCCATTCAAGGGGAATCTAGAGGAGCTTGTCCAGAGCCTCGCAAGGGGAATTCGGCAACACTCTTGTGTTATACATAAGTGTTTAATTAAAAGAAGTTTAATTTGGTCAACTTAGTTTTAATTCCGCATTATTTGTTAATAAGTGACCATTAGATTAGCCATCACCTATTCACCCCCCCTCTAGGTGATCTTACAGAAACCAAATTCTAAATGGATTTGGACTCCTAAAGGTTAATATGTTCTTTTATGTTTGGTACCATCTAACGTTTATCTTGCAGGTACCATGTAAAAATTGATAAGAACATATATATATATATATATATATATATATATATATATTTACTAATATATTTGTTGCAGGGGAGAACAAAGTATTTCTATATTTGTTATAACCCAATTTCTGCAGGGGAGGAAAATATAACATATTTTCTGCAGGGGGAGCACTTGTGCACACAAAGCGTCATCATCAAAAAGGGGGAGAATGTTGGAACATATTTCGATGAAGACTTTGTGAAGAATTTCATTTGGAGCTCTAACACATGACGAATCAAGAGTTCTACATGATCAAGATGTCCCAAGGAGAGTTGATATGATGTATTTTGTAAAGATGAAATAGCATGTAAAAAGCCTTGACACATACACTCATATCACAGTCCATTAGTCGACTTATAGTCCCTTTATAGTCGACTAATCAACTTGGTAGTCGACTAACCCAACCCCCTAGTCGACTAAGTCTTGTGTCAAAACAGACCCAACTCTCTGTTTCTGCATTAGTTGACTTAACAGTCAAATATAGTCGACTAATAGCATTGTGTAGTCGACTAATCCCTTGCCCCTAGTTGACTAATCCCTGGTCCAGTCGACTTATAAGTAGTTGCAGTCGACTTGAATCAGTTATACAGAAAACTGTCACTCCAACGTCTCTTGACCTAGTCGACTTATAGCCAAACATAGTCGACTAATAGTGTGAAAATTGCCTAGTCTAGTCGACTAACTCCATAGGCAAGTCGACTATAGGCAGTTTCTGACTGTTAGACAGTTTTCGTTATCTGGTCTTTTGTGCAATGAATTTCAACGTTCCTATCATTTGAATTGCTCCTATAACTACCCTAACTTACCCTAGTCTTCAGCTATATAAAGGGTAGTTAATCTAAAGGCCAAATATGAATCCAAATCTTCAGTTTTCCAAAGCCAAAATTCTGCAAAACCTGAAAACTGATTTCCAACTTCTGTTCTTCACCAAAAGACATTTCCATTGTGAAGTTCTCTGAAGTGTCTCCTATACTAGACCTTGTCCACATACACATTCAGTACCAAGGCTTATAGGAAAGTTGTAATACTCAAAGCAAGCATTGTACACGAGTGGCTTCTTGGTGTAGAGGCAGTTGTACAAGGTGAAGTTTATTCTCTTGGTGGAAGAGAAGGTGTTCTCTTGGATGTAGAGAAGGTGTACACATTTGGTAAAGGGGATTTGTCAAGTGGCGTACATGGTTGTGATTTTGGGTGTACAAAATCAAGGATAAAGGAAAATCTCAAGCGGGTGGCTTGAGGACTGGATGTAGGTCACGAGGACCGAACCAAGATAAATCTCTCTTGTTTGCGTTTGTCTATTCTCTGAGATTTATTTTCCTTTTTGCAAGTTTATTTATTTGCTTAACGTTAATCCTTCTTGTTTTAGTTTTGTGTTGACTTGGGTATTTTAGATCTATAATTGCCAACAGAGGTAGTTTCGCATTTATCATCATCTCTCAGGACCAACAGGAATCTGTTAGCAGATTCTGACTGCTGTCGGTCGACCGGGCCGGTTGACCGCCAACGGTCGGATTTTCGACCATTGGGAAAGCGGTCGACCGGGACGGTCGACCGAAGTCCCAAACAGAGAGTGAGTTCTCTCTGTCGGTCGACCGGTCCGGTCGACCGAGAAAAAACAGAGAGCACTGCTCTTGCTCTCGGTCGACCGGTCGATCGATCGATGTGCACACATGCACAATGGTGCATGTCGGTCAACCGACCCGGTCGACCGACAGAGCAATTCTGCTCTGCTAGCGGTCGACCGGACTAGGCTAAAAGTCAGGTTTTTGAAAGAGCTTTTTGAAGATAGAAATTTTGATAAAGATTCTTTAGATGGGAATATACTTAGGGCTTATAAAGACCAGGGTGTGATCATAGATCAACACCAAAAAGATTTGAACTTTATTTTGATAAAAATTCTTTTTCTAAACAAAAATGATTTTTCCAAAAACTTGTTTTTCCAAAACCGATTTTTCCAAACTTTGTTTTTCCGAAACTTGGTAAGAAATTTTGTAATAAAATTTGTTTGTAAGCATGAAGCAATATCAAATGTGTGTGTGTGACAATCCCAAAGTTATCAACCTCTATCATCTCGGTCTTGACAAAATGGACTATAAATCCTAACTAAAATGGAAAAATGTAAAAATACAAATCTTGTAGTAGTCTTCTCAACTTGTTTGATCCTGGCCTGGAGCTCTTCTATTGTGCTGGGCTCTGGGATCTAAATCTTCGCGGCTTCCAAATGTGTGAGTCTTGTGTTGGAGCCGTCAATCAACCTATGATTTTTACCTGAAACTCATTTAAACAAACTTATTAAAAAATAACTATATATGGTTTGTGATCATCAAAACTTCAGGCTAATGGCCTTTGGGCTAACAATCTCCCCCTTTTTGATGATGTCAAAACATGTAGAGTTATTACAAATATTTTGGGTGGATACTTTAAGTGAAGCTCCCCTTATCACATGCATATAAAATAATCTGATAAAGAGATGTACGTGCATAACACATGCATATATAGGATATGAAAATGACACATATGCCAACCATCCATGCATACCAAAGATACAGAAATACAAAAGTGTATGCATACATGGTTACCCATCCATCCATAAATACCTCCATCCTCCAAAATAGATAGTTGGGTCAATAATAGAATAAACACAATATACAACCAATCACATATGCCACATGGAGATAAGAAACATAACTGCCATATCATACTGAAAAAAATGATCACATGTCCACAAATATCCATAAAAGACAGGAGGTTCATGCCAACCTCAAAAACTAACACATGTCCTTATGTCCACAAATAACATACCAACACATAGAATATGTCCAAATACATGCATATAAAATACAATCCAAAATAACATAGAAAATAAACACAGAAATAACTCTAACTCCCCAAATATCTCTCCCCAATTTTGACATCATCAAAAGGGGTCATTGCTCATCAGAATCATGTCTACTAAAATCAGGGTCCGTCTGTGAAGTAGATGACGGAGATGGAACAGAAGAAGGAGTCCTGGCGGGGAATGGAGGTCCGGTAGAAGGAAGTGGCTGAGCACGATCAGAAGGAAGAGGAACCGGCCAATCAAACTTCTGGTAGATGCCGCCGAGACATTCATGCATATAACACATGGAGTCACAGATATGGCTGAGATTAGCGTCCAAACGCTGCTCCATCCGCTGATAGTGTGCGGTCATCTCTGCGAAAATCTGCTGGTGATGCTCGGTCAACTCAGCGAAAATCTGCTGGTGATGCTCGGACATCTCAGCAGAAAGCTGCTGGTGGTGCTCCCAAAGCTGAGTCGAAAAGGCAAGATAGGGATCGACAGGAGCAGAAGAGCCAGAGGAGGATCCAAGGACATGAACAGCAGGGAAGATAGGCTGCGACTGAGGAGCAGGAGGACGCTCCCCCTAGCGCGCATCCTCTTGAGGAGGGTGCTGTTGATGTCAACTGATGGTTCAATCGACCGTTCAGAGGAAAGATCAAAGTTTAATTGCTTTAAAAGACGGGTAATGAGCATCCCAAAGGACAAGTGCCAGTTCGGGACAAGAAGATGATCAGACATCATATAGTTGATGATGAGCCTAGGGATGTTAATTCTAATGCCTCGCAGAAGGCAACAGATGACAAGAGGAGCAGAACCCCTAGCGTGACTATATTCTCCTGATTTTGGCAGGAGGTTATAGAACACGATCTTGGCCAGGACCTGGCGGTGAGAGTGTAGTACTTCACCTCCTCGTTCCTAACTAAATCGGGGTTATCATCATCATGAAGCAGTGTGGAGTCGGCGTGGGCAGACTCACCGTCAGGATAAACAAAATCATGCAAATCGATGTTATAAATGTCTTCCCTTTCACAGGAGAGGTGAAGGTGATGTGTAAATTCTTGAAGTGTGATATCAATATCTCTGCCCAAGACTCTGGATCTGATGTGATTATGTTCAAAGGTGAGATTAGAGTAAAAATATTGCACTAGAGAAGGATAAACATGTTCCTTAATTGTGACAAAATCTTCTAATGGACTGGATCTCAAAATAGATGCAAGATTAAGATGCTCAAAATCATTGAGCACCACAGATCTACCTGAATTCACATTTTTTGTGAAAATAATGATATACCTATATGATGCATTTTGAGATACAAAAGGGAAGGATGAAGACTGAGAGGTTTTCCCTTTTCAGATCTGGTTCTTTTAGACATGGATGATGTATAAGCAAGATTAGGCACTAATAAGGCACGATCAAAACAATAGAACCAAGAAATCACCTAGAGATAACAAGGAAATAAGAGATTTAGGGAAAAGAAAGATTATACCTGAAAATCAAGTGAGATTTCCAATTACGGGTCGAGATCTGAAGCCTGAGACAATTTTCCCAAATTTTTGTGGATGATTTTGAGGAAATAGAGAGAGGGAAAAGAGTTAGAATAGGTTTAGGGTTGAGAGATTGAGGAAAGAGAGAGGTTGGAGGCGGTGAGAATGAGAGGAAAAAAAAGATTTGGGGTTAGGGTTTTTATATACAAACGGGTAAAATGACAGCATACCCGACTTCCGGTCGACCGGGCTGGTCGACCGGTGGAAACTGAGAGCAATCTCGGTTTCAGTCGGTCGACCGCCTTCGGGCAGATAAACTACATGCTATATCGGTAGACTGTGTCGGTCGACCGGGCCTATACCAGGCCAGATCGATCGACCGGCCGGTCGACCGTATAAGCTGAAAAACAGTGAACAAACAGTTTTTAAAATAGGGTTTTTAATCTAATTTTCTTTTAATCAAAAACAAATATTTCTCTTAACTAATAACAAGAGTGTTGAAATTACTACTTGGCATGAAAAACACAATAAAAATTTTATATTCATTTTTATTGATTATTATTCATATTTATATCTCTATATATTTTTATTAAGTGATAAATAAGAGATGTTGAAGCCGAATACCCCGTTAAGGGTTCTGAACTTCTCCTCGAAATTTCTCTGGATAAGAGTTGAGGCGCGCAATTACCATCTCTATTTATTAGCTCAATTTGGTTAAAAAAATCTTTATTATAAAATTTCATTTTAACAAAATCTTGATATATGGACAAATAGCATATGGCAAAGAAACATGAATATATTCACAATCATGGCAAGATACAAACAAATGGATATGCAAGTTTACATATGTAAGGCACATTATCACACAAATGCAACTAGCAATCCTATGCATAAAAAAAGAAATTTTTATGTGGAGAAGTTACCAAACTATAGGTATTCTCCAAAATGGGTGCCTCTTCGATAGTGATGCAAGCGACGATGTGTTCGTTGAGCGTTGATGCATCCACCACCCGGGCACCATCTCCCCCTAAGTCTTGGAGGAGGACGACACACCTGCATTAATCAAGTTTGGCGTATCTTTTGGTACCCAAATCTTTTTGTGTCCTATAGGATTAGTGTTTTCTCGAACCCAAACATTTTTATTTGACAAGTTTAGCTTAGCATAACAAAACTTTTCTAAATGGCCTTTGCGGTCACAATGAGCACAAGTATAAATTCTACCATACATAAATGCATGCTTGTGCGTGTGTGCATTTGTGTGTGTTAGATGCATGGCGATGAGTATGTTTCCCTTGGGATATTCCTTTAGGAAACCTAAATGCAAATTTAGTCATGTCAAAAGCATATTTCTTTAAAGTTGCATCCAAAACTTCAATATGTTTTTGGATCTCTAAAATTCATTTTTTATTACAAGTAGAAATAGGGCTTTTTCCTTTACAAGATGTTTTGTATTTTTCAAAATCCTTTTTCATTTTCTCAAAAGAATTTGATAATTAATTTTTCTCTTTTAAAACAAGCTCAAATTTATTCTTTAGAGAATCATTTTCCTTTTTCAATTTTTTTATTTTGAGCTTGAGAAATTTCATACCTACTTTGTAATTCTTCAAAAGATGTGCAAGTTCATCCATAGTTAAGTCTTCATCATCTAGAGAGTTTTCTAGACATACCTTGGAAGCATCATCGCCATGTGCCATAAAGCACATGTGAGCGGCGTCGATCTCCTCTTCGGATTCCGACTCTGAGTCATCCCACGTGGCCACCACGCCTTTTTCTTCTTTTGCCCGTTCTTGGTGGTAGTAGCTTGTAGAGAGGGGCAATCGGCAATTAGGTGTGCCGTCTTCTTGTAATGAAATACGGACCCGGTTCCTCTCTCTTCTTTTCAAATCTTCCTTGAGGTCTCCCTCTTCGGAAGTTACTTTGTCTACCCTTTTATAGAACATTTTGCCCACCTTCCTTATGAGCATGGCAAAGTCTTCATCGTAGTCTTCCGATGAATCCTCTTCATCATAGGTAGATGGAACGGCCTTGAAAGCAAGGGCTTTCTTCTTCGGTGTCTCCCTTTCTTTTCTTACCTTCATCTCCATCTCATGGGTTTTGAGATTACCGATGAAGCCGGAGAAGTCTATCTCCTCCTTATCATTTAGCGCTTTGAGGGTGGTTGCCTTGACTTCCCACGACTTGGAAAGAGCTCTAATGACCTTCCGGATCTTTTGGTCATTGTCAATGTTGTCACCTAAAGAAGATAGATCATTGGTAATCTTGGTAAAACGGGTGAGCATATATCATCTATGCCTTCATTATCAAGCATATAAAATTCCCATATTGAGAACGGAGCAAGTCAATTTTAGATCTCTTGACTTGCGACATCCCTCATAAGTAACAATAAGTACATTACAAACTTCAAAAGCAGATTTGCAATTTATGATACGGGAAAGATCATCTTCATTTAATGCTTGAGTGAGTGCATATTGGGCTCTAGCATTGGCCTCATAGTCCTTAGAGGTTTCTTCGGACCATGTCTTCTCATCAGTGAGAAGTTCAATAAATTCTTTGGTGATGGACTTGGCTACTCTCACTCCTAAGGATTTTAGGAATAGGTTCATTTTAACCTTCCAAATTGGAAAGTTCAACCTATCAAATTTGGGTGGAGACTTGATGCTAGAAAAGTCAACTGATGCCATGAATAAGAGTATAATGCACAACAAATAATAAATGCAACAAATAGATATAGCCAATAATGAGGATCTCCCTAAGGTGGCTAAACCAATTCTAGGGTTAGGCTCTGATACCAATTGAAATCACCTAGAGGGGTGAATAGGTGATGGCTATACTAAGTGGCAAATAATGCAGATTAAAACTAATTAACAATAAACAACAATAATATTAAAACTTGCAAGGAAGTAAACAAATAATAGTGCAAGTAAAGGAGAGAGAGTTTAGAGATAAGTGGACAATCGCAAACACGAGAATATGTTTTGAGGTTTGAGCCACTGCTCTACGTCCCCGCCTTCAACACGATGAAGGATTTTCACTATGCTTGATCCTACCGGATCGTCAATACAAGTTCTCACTAGAACTCTTTGGACAGACTTGTTCTCTCTCACGGTGCCGCAACACCAACTAGGAGCTCTCTAGCTCACCTGAGGCCGCAACCTCTACAACTTCTCAATATGAAGAAAAAAGTGATCAACACTTGACCACAAGCAATGGCTCACTTGCACAACCCTACAACCAAGATGAGGATATAAAACTTTTGGGATTGTGTAGTGCACAAATCTAGAAGAGAAGTAGAGGAAGGCTTCAAGCTAAAAGGATTGGAAATTTGGCTCAATGAAAACTTTTTGCTAAAAGGCTAAACTTTTGATAACTTTTGATCTTGATCTAGTAAATCTTGTATTTTAGTTGTAGAACACTCCCTCTATTTATAGGGGAAGAAAACTAGGTTAAAAAGGCCAAGAGATTTGTTGGGAGAGATCCCAACAAAAATCAAATCAGAAAAATAGCTGTTGAAATCTGTCAGCAGATTCTGACTGCTGTCGGTCGACTGGGCCGGTCAACCGCCAACAGTCGGATTTCCGACCGTTGGGAAAGCGGTCGACCGGGACGGTCGACCGAAGTCCCAAACAGAGAGTGAGTTCTCTCTGTCGGTCGGTCAGTCCGGTCGACCGAGAAAAAACTGAGAGCACTGCTCTTGCTCTCGGTCGACCAATTATGCACAATGGTGCATGTCGGTCGACCGACCCGGTCGACCGATAGAGCAATTCTGCTCTGCCAGTGATCGACCGGACTAGGCCAAAAGTCAGGTTTTTGAAAGAGCTTTTTGAAGATAGAAATTTTGATAAAGATTCTTTAGATGGGAATATACAAAATAGAGTTCTAGGGCTTATAAAGACCAGGGTGTGATCATAGATCAACACCAAAAAGATTTGAACTTTATTTTGATAAAAATTCTTTTTCTAAGCAAAAACGGTTTTTCCAAAAACCAATTTTTCCAAACTTTGTTTTTCCGAAACTTGGTAAGAAATTTTGTAATAAAATTTTGTTTGTAAGCATGAAGCAATATCAAATGTGTATGTGTGACAATCCAAAGTTATCAACATCTATCATCTCGTCTTGACAAAATAGACTATAAATCCTAACTAAAATGAAAAATGTAAAAAATACAAATCTTGTAGTAGTCTTCTCAACTTGTTTGATCCTGGCCTGGAGCTCTTCTATTGTGCTGGGCTCTGGGATCCAAATCTTCGCGGCTTCTAAATGTGTGAGTCTTATGTTGGAGCCGTCAATCAACCTATGATTTTTACCTGAAACTCATTTAAACAAACTTATTAAAACATAACTACATATGGTTTTGAAATCACGTAGGGGGGTGAATAGGTGAAGGCTATACTAAGTGACAAATAATGCGGATTAAAAACTATTTAACAATAAGCAACAATCATAAAAAGACTTGCAAGAGAGTATACAAATAATAGAGCAAGTGAAGGAGAGAGTTTAGAGATAAGTGGACAATCGCAAACACGAGAATATGTTTCAAGGTTCGAGCCACTGCTCTACGTCCTCGCCTTCAACACGATGAAGGATTTCCACTATGCTTGATCTCACCGGATCGTCAATACAAGTTCTCACTAGAACTCTTCGGACACACTTGTCCTCTCTCACGGTACCGCAACACCAACTAGGAGCTCACTAGCTCGCTTGAGGCCGATGCCTCTACAACTTCTCAATATGAAGAAAAAGGTGATCAACACTAGACCACAAACAATGACTCAGTTGCACAACCCTACAACTAAGATGAGGAGATGAAACTTTTGGGATTGTGTAGTGCACAAATCTAGAAGAGAAGTAGAGGAAGGCTTCAAGCTAAAAGGATTGAAAATTTGGCTCAATGAAAGCTTTTTGCTAAAAGGCTAAACTTTTGAAAACTTTGATCTTTAACTTGTAAATCTTGTTAGTTTAGTTGTAGAACACTCCCTCTATTTATAGGGGATGAAAATTAGTTTACAAGGGCTAAGAGATTCGTTAGGGGAAATCCCAACACAAAACAAATCAGAAAAATAGTTGTTGGAATCTGTCAGCAGATTCTGACTGCTGTCGGTCGACGGCCAACGGTCGAATTTCTAACCGTTCAGAAAGCGAACGACCAGGCCGGTCGACCGAAGTCCCAAACAGAGAGTGAGTTCTCTCTGTCGGCCGACCGGTCCGGTCGACCGAGAAAAAAACAGAGATCACTGCTCTTGCTCTCGGTCGACCGTTCCGGTCGACCGATGTGCACACATGCACAATGATGCATGTCGGTCGACTGAAACGGTTGACCGACGAGCAATTCTGCTCTGCCAGTGGTCGACCGTGCGGTCGACCGGACAAGGGCAAAAGTCAGGTTTTTGAAAACTTTTTGAAGTCTAAATTTTTCCGATAAAACTTCTTTAGATAGGTATATACAAAATAGAGTTCTAGGGCTTATAAGGACCAGGGTGTGATCATAGATCAACACCAAAAAGATTTGAACTTTATTTTGATAAAAATTCTTTGTCTAAATGAAAACGGTTTTTTCAAAAACTTGTTTTTCCAAAAACCGATTTTTCCAAACTTTGTTTTTCCGAAACTTGGTTAGAAATTTTGTAATAAAAACTTGTTTGTAAGCATGAAGCAATATCAAATGTGTGTGTGTGACAATCCCAAAGTTATCAACCTCTATCATCTCAGTTTTGACAAAATAGACTATAAATCCTAACTAAAATGGAAAATACAAATCTTGTAGTAGTCTTTAACTTGTTTGATCCTGGAGCTCTTCTATTGTGCTGGGCTCTGGGATTCAAATCTTCACGGCTTCCAAATGTGTGAGTCTTGTGTTGGAGCCGTTAATCAAACTATGATTTTTACCTGAAACTCATTTAAACAAACTCGTTAAAACATAACTACATATGGTTTGTTATCGTCAAAACTTCGGGGTAATGGCCTTTGGGCCAACAATCACCCCCTTTTGACGATGACAAAACATATAGAGTTATTACAAATATTTTGGGTGGAGACTTCAAGTGAAGCTCCCCCTTAACACATGCATATAAAATAATCTGATAAAGAGATGTACATGCATAGCACAGGCGTATATAGGATATGAAAATGACACGTATGCCAACCATCCATGCATATTAAAGATACAGAAATATAGAAGTGTATGCATACATGGTTACCTCCATCCATCCAGAAATACCTCCATCCTCCAAAATAGATGATTGGTTTAATAATAGCATAAACACAAGATACAACCAATCACATATACCACATGGAGATAAGAAAAATAACTGCCATATCATACTGAAAAGATCATATGTCCACAAATATCCATACAAGACAGGAGGTTCATGCCAACCTCAAAACACATGTCCATAACACAAATCCACTAACACATGTCCACAAACACCAAATACATACCAAATACATATAGAAAAAACAATCCAGAATAACATAGAAAATAAACACAGAAATAATAACTCTAACTCCCCAGATAGCTCTCCCCCTTTTTGACATCATCAAAAAGGGTCACTGCTCATCAGAATCATGTCCACCAAAATCTAGGTCCGGCTGTGTAGTAGATGGCGGTGGTGGAACAGAAGGAGTCCTGGCGGGAAATGGAGGGCCGGTAGAAGGAAGTGGCTGAGCATGATCAGAAGGAAGAGGAAGCGGCCAATCAAACTTCTGGTAGATGCCACCGAGACAATCATGCATATAGCACATGGAATCACAGATATAGCTGAGATCAGCATCCAAACGCTGCTCCATCCGCTGGCGATGCTCGGTCATCTCTTCGAAAATCTGCTGGCGATGCGCAGTCAACTTAGCAGAAATCTGCTGGTGATGCGCGATCATCTCAGCAGAAAGCTGCTGGCGGTGCTCCGAATCTGAGAGGATAAGGTAAGATAGGGATCGGAAGGAGCAGAAGAGCCAGAGGAGGATCCAGGGACATGAACAGCATGAAAGATAGGCTGCGAATGAGGAGCAGGAGGACGCTCCCTAGCACGCATCCTCTTGAGGAGGGTGTTGTTGATGTCAACTGACGGTTCAACCGACCGTTCAGAGGAAAGATCAAAATTTAATTGCTTCAAAAGATGTGTAATGAGCATCCTAAAAGGCAAGTGCCGGTTTGGGACAAGAAGATGATCAGATGTCATATAACTGATGATGAGCTTAGGGATGTTAATTCTAATGCCTCGCAAAAGGCAGTAGATGACAAGAGGAGCAGAACCCCTAACGTGACTATATTCTCCTGATTTTGGCAGGAGGTTATAGAACACGATCTTGGCCAGGACTTGGACGGTGAGAGTGTAGTACTTCACCTCCTCGTTCCTAACTAAACTGGGGTTATCATCATCATGAAGCAATATGGAGGTGGTGTGGGCAGACTCACCGTCAGGATAAACAAAATCATGCAAATCAAGGTTATAGATGTCTTCCCCCTCACAGGAGAGGTGAAGGAGATGTACAAATTCTTGAAGGGTGATGCCAATATCTCTGCCCAGGATTTTGGATCTTATATGGTTTGATTCAAAGGTGAGATTTGAGTAAAAATATTGCACTAGGGAAGGATAAACAGGTTTCCTAATTGTGACAAAATATTCTAAGGAACTGGATCTCAAAATAGAAGCTAGATTTAGATGTTAAAAATCATTAAGCACAATAGATCTACCAGAGTTCACATTTTTAGTAGAAATAATGATATGTCTATATGATGCATTTTGTGATACAAAAGGGGAGGATGAAGATTGAGAGATTTCCCCCTTTTCAGATCTAGTTCTTTTGGACATGGTTGAAGGATAATCAAGATTAATGCAAGATCTAAGCAAAAAGATATGGAATTAAACAAGGAAAATTGAAGGATCTAAAGGAAAAGCTTATACCTTGAAATCACTGGAAAAACAAGAGAAATCCTCAAGAAGGAGAGTAGATCTGGAGCCTGAAACTGCGTATCCCAATTTTGTGGAATTAATTTGAAGTTGGGAAAGTAAGAGAGGGTTTGGAATAGATCTAGGGTTGAGAGATGATGAGAGAGGAGAGGTTGGAGGCGGTGAGAATGAGAGAAAAGGGGTTTAGGGATTTATATAGAAACGGGTAAAAATCAGCAGACCTGACTTTCGGTCGACCGGGCCGGTCGACCGATGGAAACCGAGAGCAAACTCGGTTTCAGTCGGTCGACCGGTGCGGTTGACTGGCTACGAGCAGAAAAATTTTCTCTGTTTCAGGCTTGGTCGGTCGACCGCGTCGGTCGATCGGGCCTATCAGGCCAGATCGGTCGACCGGGTCGGTCGACCGGTCATGCTGAAAACAGAAATAAAAATGTTTAAGTTTTAGGTTTTAATTTAATTTTCTTTTAATCAAAAACAAATATTTCTTTTAACTAAGAATAAGAATGTTGAAATTACTACTTGGCATGAAAAACACAATAAAAATTTTATTTTATTCACTTATTAATTTTTATTATCAATAAATTTTTATTTATAAATTAGGCAATAAAAAGTGAGATGTTGAAGCCGAATACCCCGTTAAGGGTTCTGAACTTCTCCTCGACATTGCTCTAGATAAGAGTTGAGGTGTTCAATTGCCATCTCTATTTATTAGCTCAATTTGGTTAAATAAATCTTTATTTTGACAAAAATTCATATAAAACATTAAGTTAGCAAAATCTTGATCTATGGACAAATAACATATGGCAAAGAAACATGAATATATTCTCAATCATGGCAAAGATATAAACAATTGGATATGCAAGTTTACATATGGCACATTATCACAAAAGTGCAACTAGCAATCCTATACATAAAAAGAAATTTTTGTGGAGAAGTTACAAAAACCATAGGTATTCTCCAAAATGGGTGCCTCTTCGATAGTGATGCAAGCGACGATGTGTTCGTTGAGCGTTGATGCATCCACCACCCGGGCACCATCTCCCCCTAAGTCCTGGAGGAAGACGACCCACCTGCATCAATGAAGTTTGGGGCGTCTTTTGGTACCCAAATCTTTTTGGGTCCTATAGGGTTAGTGTTTTCTCGAACCCAAACATTTTTATTTAACAAGTTTAGCTTAGCATAATAAAACTTTTCTAAATGGCCTTTGCGGCCACAATGAGCACAAGTATAAATTCTACCATACATAAATGCATGGTTGTGTGAGTGTGCATGCTTGTGTGTATTTGATGCATGGTGACGAGTATGTTTCCCTTAGGATTTTCCTTTAGGAAACATAGATGTAAATTTTGCAAATATCAAAAGCACATTTCTTTAAAGTTGTATCCAAAACTTCAATACGTTTTTGGATCTCTAAAATTCGTTTTTATTGCAAGTAAAAATAGGGCTTTTTCCTTTACAAGATGTTTTGTATTTTTCAAAATCCTTTTTCATTTTCTCAAAAGAATTTTAAATCATTTTTCTCTTTTAAAACAAGTTCAAATTTACCTTTTAAAGAATCATTTTCCTTTTTCAATTTTTTATTTTGAGCTTGAGAAATTCATACCTACTTTGTAATTCTTCAAAAAAATGTGCAAGTTCATCCATAGTTAAGTCTTCATCATCTAGAGAGTTTCTAGACATACCTTGGAAGCATCATCGCCATGTGCCATGAAGCATATGTGAGCGGCGTCGATCTTCTCTTCAGATTCCGACTCCGAGTCATCCCACGTGGCCACCATCGCCTTTTTCTTCTTTTGCCCGTTCTTGGAGGTAGTAGCTTGTAGAGAGGGGCAATCGGCAATTAGGTGTGCCGTCTTCTTGTAATGAAAACACGGACCCGGTTCCTCTCTCTTCTTTTCAAATCTTCCTTGAGGTCTCCCTCTTCGGAAGTTGCTTTGTCTACCCCTTTTATAGAACATTTTGCCCACCTTCCTTATGAGCATGGCAAAGTCTTAATCGTAGTCTTCTGATGAATCCTCTTCATCATAGGTGGATGGAACGGCCTTGAAAGCAAGGGCTTTCTTTTTGGTGCCTCCCTTTCTTCTCTTACCTTCATCTCCATCTCATGAGTTTAAGATTGCCGATGAAGCCAGAGAAGTCCATCTCCTCCCTATCATTTAGCTCCTTGAGGGTGGTAGCCTTGACTTTCCAAGACTTGGGAAGAGCTCCAATGACCTTTCGGATCTTTTGGTCATTATCGATGTTGTCACCTAAAGAAGATAGAGCATTAGTAATCTTGGTAAAACGGGTGAGCATATCATCTATGCCTTCTTTATCAAGCATATAAAAATTCTCATATTGAGAACGGAGCAAGTCAATTTTAGATCTCTTGACTTGAGACGTTCCCTCATGAGTAACAATAAGAACATTCCAAACTTCAAAAGCAGATTTACAGTTAATGATGCGTGAAAGATCATCTTCATTTAAAGCTTGGGTGAGTGCATATTGGGCTCTAGCATGGTCTCATAGTTCTTATAGGTGTCTTCGGACCATGTTTTCTCATCAGTGAGAGGTTCAATAAATTCTTTGGTGATGGACTTAGCAACTCTAACTCCTAGGGATTTTAGGAATAGGTTCATTTTGACCTTCCAAATAGGGAAGTTCAACCCATCAAATTTGGGTGGGGACTTGATGCTAGAAAAGTCAACTGATGCCAAGAATATGAGTATAGTGCACAACAACTAATCAATGCAACAAATAGATATAGCCAATAATGAGGATCTCCCTAAGGTGGTTAAACCAAATGTTAGGGTTAGGCTCTGATACCAATTGAAATCACCTAGAAGGGGGTGAATAGGTGAAGGCTATACTAAGTGACAAATAATGCGGATTAAAAACTATTAACAATAAGAAACAATAATAAAAAGACTTGCAAGAGAGTATACAAATAATAGAGCAAGTAAAGGAGAGAGAGTTTAGAGATAAGTGGACAATCGCAAATACGAGAATATGTTTCGAGTTCGAGCCACTGCTCTACGTCCCCGCCTTCAACACGATGAAGGATTTCCACTATGTGATCTCACCAGATCGTCAATACAAGTTCTCACTAGAACTCTTCGGACACACTTGTCCTCTCTCACGGTGCCGCAACACCAACTAGGAGCTCACTAGCTCGCTTGAGGCCGATGCCTCTACAACTTCTCAATATGAAGAAAAAGGTGATCAACACTTGAACACAAACAATGGCTCACTTGCACAACCCTACAACCAAGATGAGGAGATGAAACTTTTGGGATTGTGTAGTGCACAAATCTAGAAGAGAAGTAGAGGAAGACTTCAAGCTAAAAGGATTGGAAATTTGGCTCAATGAAAGCTTTTTGCTAAAAGGCTAAACTTTTGAAAACTTTTGATCTTTAACTTGTAAATCTTGTTTGTTAGTTGTAGAACACTCCCTCTATTTATAGGGGATGAAAACTGGTTTACAAGGGCCAAGAGATTCGTTGGGGAAATTCCAACACAAAACCAATCAGAAAAATAGCTGTTGGAATCTGTCAGCAGATTCTGACTGCTATCAGTCGACCGGGCCAGTTGACCGCCAACGGTCGGATTTCTGACCGTTGGGAAAGCGGTCAACGGTCGGATTTCTGACCGTTGGGAAAGCGGTCGACTGGGTCGGTCGACCGAAGTCCCAAACAGAGAGTGAGTTCTCTCTGTCGGTCGACCTGTCCGGTCGACCGAGAAAAAAACAGAGAGCACTGCTCTTGCTCTCGGTCGACCGTTCCGGTCGACCGATGTGCACACATGCATAATGGTGCATGTTGGTCGACCGACACGGTCGACCGAAAGAGCAATTCTGCTCTGCCAGCGGTCGACCGGACAAGGGCAAAAGTCAGGTTTTTGAAAACTTTTTGAAGTCTAAATTTTTTCGATAAAACTTCTTTAGATAGGTATATACAAAATAGAGTTTTAGGTTTATAAGGACCAGGGTGTGATCATAGATCAACACCAAAAAGATTTGAACTTTATTTTGATAAAAATTCTTTGTCTAAATGAAAACGGTTTTTCCAAAAACTTGTTTTTCCAAAAATCGATTTTTTCAAACTTTGTTTTTCAGAAACTTGGTTAGAAATTTTGTAATAAAAACTTGTTTGTAAGCATGAAGCAATATCAAATGTGTGTGTGTGTGACAATCCCAAAGTTATCAACCTCTATCATCTCGGTTTTGACAAAATAGACTATAAATCCTAACTAAAATGGAAAATACAAATCTTGTAGTAGTCTTCAACTTGTTTGATCCTGGAACTCTTCTATTGTGCTAGGCTCTGGGATCCAAATCTTCACGGCTTTCAAATGTGTGAGTCTTGTGTTGGAGCCGTTAATCAAACTATGATTTTTACCTGAAACTTATTTAAACAAACTTGTTAAAAACAGAACTTACATATGGTTTGTTATCGTCAAAACTTCGGGGTAATGGCCTTTGGGTCAACAGGTTTGTTATCATCAAAACTTCGGGCTAATTGCCTTTGGGCCAACAATAATGTGGACCCAAAGAACTGCCCAATATAAGATAATACGATGCACTAGAATTAAAAAATGTCAGAATAGGATAAGAACGAACCACATATACCCTACTGCTACCTCCCTAGTCTACCCATATCTCAAGTTGGCATAAAGGCTATGAAAATCGGAATAGTAAAATGAAAGTGATAGGAACAATATGGAAAAAGGGAGGTGGAAATGGAAAGCTAAGACTAATTATGATAGTGCAATAAGGAGGATATAATATAGAAAACTTACCAACTCAAAATGTGATAGAAGGGGGATAATGGTTACGGGTGTACCTTCAGGGTTCCTGTTCTAGATATCAGGCATCCGTTTTTGTTCTCACTCCATTCAATATCTTGACTTCCTTTTCAGTCAAATTATATATTTGCCTCCTACTGTCATCTATCCTAACTCTTGGTCTCTTCTGTGTCTGACTCTATGCTTATTGCTGGGGATGAAGTGAAGCTCCTTTGCCAGTAGGCCTGGATTCTCTCCCAACGGTGGTACTGGATGTGTGATCTGATCGGTGTAGTGTTCTCTGCCTTCTTGAATGGACAATCACTCTTCAAGTGATCTCTGCACCCGCACACAAAACATAATTCATAAACTTTTCGACGGTTGCATTGCAATTGCTGGGCTTCAGGCAGTACCACATATCATATGCTGAGGGCGAGGTTGGAGTGATTTCTTGGCTAGTGGGGTATCCAGGGGCCTGTCTGAGTCTTCACCTTCCATCAACTGAGAGGGTCTCTTTGCCAACTTCATTTGTATCTTATCCTAATTTTTCTTCTCTGGTTCCCATTCTACCTCTCGAGCAATGGTGAAAACTTGAGAATATGTCTTGGTCTTACTGGAATTTACTTGCTCGGTTCTCCTTTGTCAGCCATCATGTACGGCGCAAACTGACTATGCCTTGAAACTTTGCAGCATACTTATCTACAATTCGATCCTTTTACTGCAATCTGAAAATTATTCTTCATCTCTTTTTATGCCATCTGGGGAGAATCTCTCGTAGAAATCCTTTGAGAACTAGTCCCTAGTGATGGGCTTCTCTAGTCTCGCTTCTTTCGCCAACCACCATGTTCTGGCTACATTCTTCAACAGAATCTTAGCCACTTCCACTGGTTCTCGTCAGGGACCTGGGCTGCCTTTAGAAGATCTATCGTGTCTACCAGCCACTGCTCTGCATCCAGGGGCTTCTCATGCCCAAAAAGATCGCTGGCTGTAATCTCCTGAAATCTGACACGTTGCCTGCCTTCTATTCCCGGGTGCAATTAATAATCTTTGGTGTAGGATTTTCGTCTGTTCCTATTAATTTTCCATCATACTCTGCAGACATCACCTCAAATCAACAATTTCCCACTAGAGCCACCCTAAGAAGAACCAGAACCATTATGATTTTCCCGTTTTTTCATGTTCGAGTTAGTCTAAGAATAACGAGAAACTAAAGTATGAAAGGATGGGAGAACGTCATAATTCAAGGAAAGGATTATCAAGAGAAAATAGATAACTCTGCACTTGTAGTTGGACGTGTAATCAGAAATCATGTATTCCAGTTGCAAATTTTTTTACCATTAATTTGTTGTAGTTGTACTGAGGATGTGATAGCCTAGGCTCTGATACCACATGTAACGCTCCGATCCTGAGGGTACAGAGACGTTACTGTGACGTATATACATAGGTCGAAAATACCTACACATATATATGCTAAGCATCAGTACAGGCAAGAATCAGAGTTCGAAAATACGTGGGCATTATACATTCCAACATATGAGTACAATTACAAAGTTATCACATGATGTGACACAATATTATAAGAATATTAAATCACCGGTAGGCGTAATTACTGGAATACAAAGAGATATACAATTATGTACGGTATAAAAGGCGCTCACGAATTACAAAAAGAAAAACTCGAGATACGAGCAGGGGGCCTGCAAGGATAGGGCCTCAGACGGTCTGCCAATGATCCACGCTACAGCTGCGTATCTCTGATCAGCACCTGAAAGAATCTACAAGTTCTAACCTCTGGGATCTGACATGAGGATCCAGGGGAGTCAGAAACTCCCAACAAGTGGTATGATGAATGCCAAGTGGCAGCAGGATAAGCACGCGTGTATCGATGAATTCAAATCATAAATGTATGAAAATCGTGCGTGAGCACAGCCATACTGGAGCAGGTAGAGAGATAGTAAATGATATCAGGCAGGAAACAGCATGATATAATATGATAAGAACAGGAGACCAGTGGAATAGAACACCAACGGTAAGGCAGGATGAATACATATAAATAATAATAGTAAAATCAGAAATCTGAAGTAAAACTCGATGAAAGCAAATACGGCAAAACCAGCGCTACAAGTCCAGTTTATGGCTTCATGAGATAAGT